>CM039622.1:22627833-22797833 GCA_022457165.1 Juglans mandshurica
CGCCAATGGTGTGGGGAGCTAGGAATCAAAGTCAAGTATTCTTCCTTTGGCCACCCCCAGGCGAACAGGCAAGTTGAAGCAACCAATAAAACCATTGTGGGGATATTGAAAAAGAAGATAGGTGATAGAAAGGGTTGTGGGCCAATGAGCTCCCGGAGACTTTATGGGCTTACAGAACAACACCAAAAACCTCAACGGGCGAAACATCCTTCACCCGAGCGTATGGAAGTTTGGCCATGGTACTAGTCGAGGTTGGGTTACCAAGCTACAGAAGAAAAAGCTTTGATACAGAAATGAACATGGCAGGCTTGGAAGAAAACCTAGATCTGTTGGAGGAGATAAGGACGGATGCAAAGGCCAAAGTTGAAGCTTCTAAAAAGAAGGCGGAGCAATACTTCAACAAGTGAGTGAGGCCTAGATCTTTCAAAATTGGTGATTTAGTGCTGTAGGAAACCGGTGTCACCGCAGGGCATGAGCTACCCCACCCATGGAGTGTAGAACATTTACGAAAATACTACATCTAAGGGAAAGATATGTAAATTTTTCATTTGTTGATTTACTTATTGATATAATTTTTTCAATAATATATACCTAGACATGTTTCCCACTTTTTCCTTGACTTTTTTACAACATAACGTGACCAAGACCTAAAGGTTAAAGGCAAAACGGTCGAGGGATCTCCCGTTAACACCTTCTCGCCAAAAGATGACATGGTCGAGGGACTCTCCCACTAGCCTAATACTTAAAGGTAAAACAGTCGAGGGATCTCCCGTTAACACCTTCTCGCCAAAAGGTGACGTAGTCGAGGGACTCTCCCACTAGCCTAACACTTAAAGGTAAAACGGTCGAGGGATCTCTCATTAACACCTTCTCGCTAAAAGGTGACGTGGTTGAGGGACTCTCCCACTAGCCTAACAGTTAAAGGTAAAACGGTCGAGGGATCTCCCGTTAACACCTTCTCGCCAAAAGTTGACAAATACAGTCGAGGGATCTCCCATTAACACCTTCTTGCCAAAAGATGACGTGGTTGAGGGACTCTCCCACTAGCCTAACACTTAAAGGTATAACGGTCGAGGAATCTCCTGTTAACACCTTCTCGCCAAAAGGTGACATGGTCCAGGGACTCTCCCACTAGCCTAACACTTAAAGGAAAAACGTTCGAGGGATCTCCTGTTAACACCTTCTTGCCAAAAGGTGACGTGGTCGAGAGACTCTCCCACTAACCTAATACTTAAAGGTAAAATGGTCGAGAGATCTCCCGTTAACACTTTCTCTCCAAAAGGTGACGTGGTCGAGAGACTCTCCCACTAGCCCAACACATAAAGGTAAAACGGTCGAGAGATCTCCCGTTAACACCTTATCGCCAAAAGGTGACGTGGTCGAGGGACTCTCCCACTAGCCTAACATTTAAAGGTAAAACGGTCGAGGGATCTCTCATTAATACCTCCTGGCCAAAAAGTGACGTGGTCGAGGGAATCTCCCACTAGCCTAATACTTATAGGTAAAACGGTCGAGAGATCTCCCATTAACACCTTCACGCCAAAAGGTGATGTGGTCAAGGGACTTTCCCACTAGCCTTATACTTAAAGGCAAAACGGTTGAGGGATGTCCCATTAACACCTTCTCTCTGAAAGGCGACGTAGTCGAGGAACTCTCCCACTAGCTTAATACTTAAAGGTAAAATGGCAAGAGGGATCTCTTGTTAACACCTTCTCGCCTAGTAGCACAGTAGTCGAGAAACTCTCCCGCTAAGGTTGTTAAAGGTTAAGGTACAAACAACATATCTTTGCACATATTACTAACAAATAGAAAAAGATGCTTGATATCCAATAAACATAATTTCATGGCGTACAAGGCATCAGAAAAGTTAAGTTGTTCCCTAGCAGATTACAAAGCTTTAAAAATAACAACACAATGTCATTGCACGCAAAGCATCAGAAAAATTTAAAGTATTCCCTTACGGGGTACAAAGCCTTCAAAATACACAAGTCTTAGGATGGGCGAGGGAAAGCATCTAGCATCTCAGCTTGACCAAAGGAGTCGCAAACATGGGGAGCAACAACACTGGCACGAATAGATTTCCAATCCAAAGTGTACATGTTTGTCTCTGGTTTGCGAAGGAGAAGCACACGAAGCTGTTTTATACCAAATTGGAAGCCTATACCCCAGGCTCATGACTGAACTTTGGGAGCAGCTGTTAGTTGGCGAAGAACTCGATTGAGGTCCTGTTAGGAATTCTTGAAAGCAAGGGTCAGCTCAGACACCTTTCTCTCTAAAATAGAGATTTTCTTTTTGGCAGAATCAACAACTCCACTAAGTTGAAGATACTCATGATCACTATTTTTGAGATGGCTTTTCACTTCAATCAGAGTCTTCTCAGCCTCCGCTTTCACACCTTCCGCTACACCCAACTTTATGATTAGTTGAGTCGCAAACATGGAGAGCAACATCACTATAATGAATAGATTTCCAATCCAAAGTGTGCAGGTTTGTCTCTGGTTCGCGAAGGAGAAGCTCCCTCGACCTGTCCATGAAGAATGATAGAAGGAATGCCAGCTGGTGCATCAACAGGAAGACCCGAACACACTTCAGCTTCATCCCGATGAGGTGGTGCTTGATTAACTTGAAGGTCCTCCTCGGGAACAATCAGGGATGGCTCGCCCTCTCCCCTAGGAGAAATACTAAAGGGAGGAGAAGGGATCAAAACCTTGTTCTAACTAGCAAGAGAAAGTGCTAGGAATACAAAAGGTAAGTCGAGAGTAACTCCACCAGAAATTGTAGAAGCAGGAGGTGAACCAGAGACTGTTGTTGTTTCCTCTACATGCCCCTCCTTGACATGTTCCACCCGTGGAGATTCCATGGGAACATCAAGAGACCGAGCAGTGGCAGGCGGGGACAAAGGCAATGTAAGCAAAGCAGCCTCAAAGGATTGAAAGTCTGTGGGCGTAGATGAAGGCACTGTAAGTAGGGCGGGTTTTGAAAGGGCCACATTATCCTCCTCCAAAGCGATGTCGTCGTTTTTTTGTTCTAAATCCCCGACCGGTAAATCCTTCCCCAAAGGCTGAGCAGCAGCTTCGGTAGCAGCCTCTGCCACAATTATGTTTTCAAGGTCCTCCTCGGCTAAAACCATCACATCATCCAAGGAAAAGGTTGGTGGAGCCACAAAGGTGGTCAGTTTACTCAGGACCTCCCGAGGAGACGCCAACTTGATGCTCCCACCCACCTGGGAGTCCATTTTGCTCGGTTTCTCCCTAGGAGAAGCCAACTTAATATCTCCACTCGACGCAGGAGGAGGCAAAGAACCACGCTTTGATGAGATAGACTCATCTGAGCGAGGTGAAATACGAGTCCTCTTAAGTTTTCTTTTCTTTTGCCCATCTGCCCTGGCGAGGGGCACCCAAAAACTCACGTCCTAATATATGGGCCCAACTGGGAACCATTAAGAAACTTTCAATATTGATATATGGGCCTCCTCTCACGGAGAAAGAAGAATTTCAAAGTCATCTCTATCAGGAACAGGAGACCAGCAAGTAGGAAATTCCAGAGTAGAAGCTTTGATAAGTGTTATTTTTATGTGATTTTTATCACTCTTTTATTTATGAAAAATTTCATTTTTCCTTCAATACTATTGATTTTATTTTATTTCTATTTATTTTTATTTATTTTCTTGGATTTGAAGGAATGAGAAGATTTAGCGCAAAATGAGAGCATTTTGGTACAAATGAAGAGACTATGGATCCAGACCGATGAGAGGCAGCGAGATCTGAAGTAAGCGAGAAGAGGGTCATGTGGTCTTTGTGACCTCCATGCCTGCCAGTTTTATTCAGCTCACATAGCATCTACCCGATGGGATTTTTCCGAGTTCCGTAATCAATTTACTAACTACCAAATCCTCCCAATCTCCGCAAATCAAGCCGCATATCACTGAATCTTCCATTTTAGAAAATTCTAAGATTCTTGGGATAATTTTCTTTTATATTAACATCTATCTTTAGAAACTATTTTTTAGATTTTTAGTCTAGATTGTAACCACATTTATTTTGTTTCCGAGTTTGAGTTTTGACATCTATTTAATCTCGTCTTATGGGATGAATATGGAGTCTTGGTTCGTAATCTTAGTTTTAGTTTTGAGTTTTAGAGAGTCTGAGTTTAGGTTTCGATAGTTCAGAGTTTATTATTTGAGTTTCTTTCAAGGAGGCAGATTTAGGGGAGCAGAGGTGAGAGCCGCATGTTTCATCAACTGAATCCAACGAAGAACACCAGTTTTATTCTTTTTCTTTTTAATTTCATTATGAACTAATTTTATTTTCTAGAGTTTTGATGTAGCCTAACGTTGAACACACAGTTTATATTCCAAGTTATTTTATTTTCAATATTTCCATGATCGAGTGTTAATTCTTTGTTCTTAATGCTTACAATTTTCTAGCTAACTATTGTTCGATCTTTTGGATTGCAATGAGACCGAGATGTGATTTGTAATTAAAGTTCTAGGACTAAACACCATTAGTTGAGTGAAAGTAGAGATGCTTTACAACGACTAGTGTGATTTTCAAGAAAAATCCAAAGAACTTAATGAGTCTCTAATTAGTTAAATTCACATAGAGATATGGAGTTATTAGTTGGAGATATTTTTGGTATTATTCGAGAGAAAATATTGAATAGTTAAGGGATTTTATCATCAAGTTGGGATAATTAGGATTCTATAAGAAAGAAGAATAAATTATGTGGGATTTGCTAGGTGAAGTCAAATGCTCTAGATCTATTTTAATATTTTAAAAGTCTTAATTTTAATGTTCTTTTCTTCAGTTTAATTTAGATAAACCATTCTTCAAATTTTGGTTTTCCAAATAGTAATTGATTTAGTCAATTTCAATATTCAATAGCATAATTATTTCCTATGGGTTCGATAACCATTTTAAAACACTTTACTACTTGTTACAATTCAGTGCACTTGCAGATTATATTTTTATGAGAACAAGCTTCATCAGAAGATAATTCCCAATCCGAGCTAGAGAGCAAGAAAAATTTGTTTCCCTAGTCTTTGGCATGGGAATACTTGTGATCTAACTCAACCAGTTTACTATGGGATTTAATACTACAAAGATTCCCCTCCAAAAGCCTAAACCCATGTACGGACATAAATTCACGGGCTATTAGGCCAGAGTACTCATCGCCCACGGGTTATAGTACCCTTCGCCACAATGCACAACAAGGCATCAAAATTCTCCAGTCATTGGGCACCAATTGAGCAGTGGCGAGCTCTAGGACGTCTAAAACATCGCGGACTGGTCGCACGAAGGGTAATCGAAGCCCCACAGTAAACATGGCAAAGTAAAGGGCAACAAAAACGGCCATACCTTTTGCATCAATAGCTTTCTAGTTTGGAGTGGGTACCTTCAAACCAATGGAGTCGGGAATATTGAAGTTGTTTTGAGCATTCTCTAGTTCGCAAGAAGAAATCGTTGAGGACCATCGAGAACCCACGAAAATTGATGCCGGAGGAGAAATGGCAACTCGGGGAGAGGAATCGCGGGGTGGTGAAAGGCCACGAGCAGAAACCACAGCCTTGCCTTTGGAAGAAGAAGAAGCCATGAACAAAGAAAAGAAGTCGTGAGAGAAAGTTAAGCAAGAAACAATAACTCAGAAAGTTAAGCAAGAAACCTGAAAGAGAGAGAAGTTTAAAAGATGAGGGAAAACAAGAACCCAATGAGCATTAAATAGGAGTTAAGGTGAGTTGATGGTTGGCGTACAAAAGAGGTGGAGGCGAAATGGCACCCTGACACACACCTCGAAAATGAAACGGCGCACGAGTTCAAGTCCCATCATGCCATGCTTAATGAGACTTCACGGGGTAATTGGAGAGGACATCCAGACCGGTTAACCCCACATGGGCCTGGGCCTTTGTTTAAGGCCTGAACCTTGCCCCATTACCGAAAAGTCGAATCAATACTGAGAGGACCCAACCACTGCCAATACCGACTGGGTAACCACTTGATGGCGATAGAAGATAAGAACGGTTATCATTTGAATTTACCAAGGCATGAACCTTCATATCCAGATTTAAATTCAAATAATGGATAACCATTATTGCCCAAATAATGAGAACGGTTCAAAAACTTTATATAAGAGAAGAACCCAGGTACGTAAAATCTGACTCTTTGGTATTAAAAATTTACTTCTCAATCACTGAATTAGGCATCAGAGGCGTTCCCTAGAACTCCCTAACCATCTTCCTCTTTGGTTGCAGGTGGTCGTGAGGTGGTGGCGGTGAAACACGTCCATAACAACATATATAAGAGCCAAGATATAGCAAGAGATAAGAGAATCATAACTTTGATAACACATTTAATTATCTAGATGCAGAGTTATCCAAATGATAAGCTTGAGTTTTGATGTTGATCTGATGATATGATGTAGAAGGTGTGTTACTTGGATCCCCATGCATCACTATGCTATAGGAACATGATGAAGATTCCTCGGTTCCGTGAGGAAATGTCTTCGGTTGGGCGAGGAAAAAGGGAGCTAGCGATGTTGCGCATGCGTCAGTGTATTTTGGCCATAACTTTGGTTACGAGTATCAGAATCTCGTATATGACCCCAATTTAGAAAAATCTCTTTGGTGCGCACGACGTTGTCACCAAAGCTATGCTTGGTGGTTTTTTTTTTACCTCAAAATCAGTCATTTTTCCTTCCGAATCATCGTTTTATGTTATTTATTCCATTTTAAGTTATTTTTTCTTTTATGGTAATGGTCATTTTTAAGATAGATCTTATCCTAGAGTTTAGTGAGATCTTAGAAGGATATTTACTTTATTTCGTATTTTATATTTTTGGCAATAATTAAAATTTTGCGTTTTTTTTTCTAAGCTATTTAAGCCCGAGTTATGATTTTAAAAAATATATTCGATTTTTATAATAATCAAAAACCATAATCTACGAATTTATCTCAAAATATTTTATCTATTTATATATATATTTTTAATCTCAATCCTTAATTTTTGTTGCTTTGCAAGTTGCCAGAATAGACCCTTATTCTGTTCCAGCGTCACATTGCCTTCCACCACTCTGGTGAGTAGGGGTGTTCAACCGGATCCGGATCCGGATATCCGGCCATAACCGGATCCGGATCCGGGTGCTAAAATCTCTAAGCTTATGGATATTTATGGATATTGACCGGGCAATTTATGGATATTTGGATTACTCTCTAGATGTATCCAAGTGTCTTTGTAACACTTGGTGGATACATAAGAAAAAATTGGTGTATGTCCCTAAATAATAAGCAAGGTAAAAAATAAAATAGATATTATGGCAGGAACAAGTGAATATATGCAGACATTATGTATAAAATGAGCTGCTATGGGAACCAAATGCACATAATGCCACAAATGCTTTTGGCATTCTCTCTTGCTCATAAACATGACGTTTGCAGATCATCAAACACAATCTATCCACTGCATATTTTCATGTTCTTCAGTGGTGAAATCAGTTTTTGACAGATCTTATAGCCTTATTTCTCAAGTTTTAGAGGCCCAAAAGGTAGTAGAAACATTGCACTTTCATTTATGGATATTGTTAAGTTTCGAAACGACAAATTTATGCAAAAAGTGCAGACCTAAAGGTTTGGCCAAATGAATTGATCTGTGGCACAACAAATCCACCGTCCAACACCAAGGTTTAGCCAATATTCGATTTTCTTTTTTATTAAAAGCACGGCTGACGAAAAAGGGTTTAAGAATATTAGATCTAAAAAATCTTGAGAATGCAAATTTAGAGATTAAAATATTAATTTAAAAATTAGAAGAAAATACCTATAATATATGATGAACACTGATCAGATCATAAATTATAACAATTTAAGAAAAGGAAAAAGAGTTGAAAATTTTCCAAACTCAAGTTGCTCGATGAGGATATATAGTCATTCAGATTAATAAACAAAAAAAATAATGATCAGATGGGCATATTTAGAGATTAATTTTATATATAAAAAATATATATAAAGATGTAAAGAAAATGTAAACAAAAAATGAACGAGAAAAAAAAGAGAGGAAAGGAGTAGAAAAAATTTACCAAACTCAAGCTGCTGAACGAGGATAGTCATCCCGAATCAAAACAAAACCACACAACCCATTGTGAGTTTGATAAATGGCCGGAGAGTCCAAAGAAAACCCTAAGTATAAAGAAATGTACCTTAAGAGCTTAGAGAGAGAGAGCCTTCGATGGTAGCCTCCGCGTGTCTCACCCAGATGCGCGAAGCTTCTCACTTCGAAGCTTGGAGAAGACGAGAGCTGCAAACCTAAGCGAGAGCTGCGAGAGAGAAGCGGATTCGAGAACGAAGAGAAGCGGATTCGAGAACGAAGAGATGCGGTTTTTTTAATTTAAAGGACCGGGTTACGGATAACCGGGTCACATAACCGGATCCTTAACCGGATCCGGAATATTTTAACCGCCCGGGTGTAATCCGGGTGGATAACCGCCCGGATGCACCCGGATTTCCGGGTTTCGGACCGGATCCGAAAAAAAACCGGACCGGTTGAACACGCTTAGAGGTGAGTAGTTGGCTTGGGTAAAGCAAGTGAGTTCTAATGTAGTCAGGTATTGATTGGACAACCACTTCAATCCTTTGATTTAATGAACAAGGGAATAGGGATCTCATGATGGTTTCCTATTCAGAGACATGCTGTCAATGCTGAAACTATATAAGAATGATAATACGTAGTCATGATGGTTTCCTATTCAAGCCTTTAATCTAATGTAGTCGGGTAAGTAGTAGGGATAGGGATCTCATGATGGTTTCCTATTCAACAAGGCCGTGAATTTCAACGGAAGTATTAAAATCCGAGTAATATTACGTATTTGAGCGTATAATTCACGTACTGTCGTTTTGAAAAAAAAAATTATTATTAAAAAATTAATATATTTTTATATAAATTTTATATTTATTTTGATTTTTTTTAAAATAACTATACGACAATTATACACTCACAATTACAATTATCATTTCTCTTAAAATCCCCAACAACCAACATGCGTTCGGATTATAGCTATAATAAAAGTCAGAAAAAGAAAGAGAAAAAAAGTGATTGGGTACCTAATATATATATTACAATACATACATATATATTTCAAACAAAACTTAGATTCCCAAAAATGAACTAGTACTAGATCTTATTATATATTAATTTAAATTAAAAATTCAGAAAAAAAAATTCAAATGTGTTCTATTGTTTCCTTTATTATTTATTAACTTAGTAGAATAATGTAATTTTGTAAATGTATATTATTAGAATTATAATATTATTCAATTACTGTATGAGGAGGCATGTCGAAGAAAAAATGGGGATACACAAAAAAAATCCTATTCTCGCTCTCCTTTTGGCTCCTCCCTCCTTCCTCCCTCTTCTCTCTAGTTTTTCTTTTATTTTTTTGGTTTTGTTTTTTCATTCACAGTAGAGTGAAATGCAGATCTGTTGTTCTCCGGAGCGCCCAGGCGACCACCACGCGCCCCACCACTATTTGGATTTCCAGCTGGTCGTGACTTATTTGTGCTCTTAGTAGCACTAGGTCCAGTCCAAGTGTGAGCTTTTTCAGCAAGCTCATTATTGAGGTATTCTATGGCCTCATCAGGATATTTTTGTAAGAACTCACTATTACACATCATCTCCACAAATTGGCGCTCTCTAGGTGTAAGTCCCTCAGAAAAATAGCTCACTAAGCGTCAATCCTCATACCCATGGTGATGACATATACTCAACAACTCCTTAAATCTCTCTCAAGATTGATACAAAGTCTCACTGTCCTTTTGTGCAAAGATGGAGATTTGCCTTTTTAAAGCGTTGGTCTTATGTTGGGGAAAATATTTATTAAAGAAGACTCGAGTCATCTCATTCCATGACCCAATAGATCGTGGTCTCAGCGAGTATAGCCAACGCTTAGCTCTATATCCTTCAAAGAAAAATGAAAGAACTTAAGTCTCACAATATCATCAATTGCATTTTGACTATGAAAAGTCACAACTATTTCCTCAAACTCCCTAATGTACATATATGGATTTTCATTTTCCAAGCCATGAAAAGTAGGGAGTAACTGTATCATCCCTGTTTTAAAATCCAGTTGGCGAGTATTAGCTGGAAACATGATGCATGATAGTGTGGTTGTGCGTGTAAGGTGGAGGTAATCCTAAAGAGTTCTAGTGGGTTGATCTTCGTGTTCACTCATTTCTTCAGAACTAGATGGATTGTCAAATAAAGAATTTAAAAAATTTGATTCTGACTCTAGCACATGCCTACAAGCAAATCTACCCAAGGCGTCTCTATATCTATGCATGCAAAGTAAAAAAAAAAAAAATACTTAAACTAAAAATACTATGCAAAAAAAGGAAAAAAAATTATGCAGCAAGTTAAAAGAGGGAACGAAGTTACCGCCTTTACAAACTACTGAAATAAATTATATGTATCGACTCTTCCACCGTCTCCGAGGCAACGTCACCAAAATTTGATTATGCCTAAACTAGTACGCGGTGTTATAGTATAGTTCAGGACGTCGATCCATAGGGAGTCGGAAGAAACATAATAAGACGCAAGCTTAAAAGAAAATATCAAATTATAATATGACAAGAATCTGAAAATTTCACCTAAAACACGTAATTAAAATGAGATTAGAGCACGGATAAGAAGACAAGTAAAACTTTGGGCTTCTATCGACCGGATCCAATACTCTGACTTTTTCAATCCAAACGATATACACAATTAAGGATTATAGCACCAAACTCCTAATTGGAATATATGACATTATATTCATCTATTGTCTCAAATTTAATTCTAAAATCTATTCTCCCTTTACAAACCATGATTTTCATTTACAAAAATGAATATCAGATCTAAAGGTGATCCTATGTTTATAAACGATAGTGCATCAGAAGATCATATCAATGGTATGAAAAGCTTGTTTAGGTCACAATCATATATTCATAATCCTATAGCTCAACAAAATCAAACCATAACATGATTTAATATAGTTGTCTCGAACTTATAATATTCAAAACAAATGGAGAATTGAATCCTTGAATCTTAAACAATAAAGCTTAACATATGAATTGAAATAAAGTCAAAGTATTTTCACCGATCAATTTCCGCCCTAGGCTTTACCCAAGATTTAGTTCTCCATGGAAGAACTAAAAATAAATAAAAATAGTATTTTTTTCTCCTCTCTGCAAAACTGAGCCGTCTCCTTTTTAAAAACTCTCCAATTTTGTGCTAATGATATGCCTACATAGGGTAGGAAAGAAACTCTAATGTCTTTATGATTCCCGCATAAAAAATTGCATAACTTTTAGGACTCATCCTGGCAGCTACTTACACCCTTCAGGAGTTTGAATTTAGAAATCTCTATAGAGACAAATTTGTATCCCTTTAAGATAGCTTTCCAACACATCAAGAATTGTATCGATCCGATATGTGAGTAGAAAGTTACAGTTAAAATACTAAAGTATATCCACACTGTCTCTTAACGCGTTTTGGACTCCGACTTTTTCTCTTGATCCGAATTACTCTCAAATCACATCATTATCCTTATTTGAAGAGTCATACACTCGTTGAAAGTTTATAAGTTGTTCCAACGTCTATCCCACTTGAAAGTCCTTTGAATTTGACTGGGCTTTGACTTGCTCTTTTAAAAACCTTGAAATTAAACATAAAAATCTGTTTAGCAGTATCCCAAAGTAAATAGAAACTCAATTCAAGAATACACATTAATTCCTATAATTTCTATTCATGTTTTAGCATTTTAGTCCAATAATAGGGTATTTAGAGTGCATTTTCGTACACTCATCAGGACAGAATGTGGGATTTGTTAAATCTATCTTAGGACATAGTGTTGTCTCTCAGACGGTTTGTCTATAGAGAGTTACAGCAATGGACTAGACCATGTCAATCATAAAGGAAATTGTGTATTGGGAAGCCTTAAAAGCAGTAGTTGGCTTGTATTTTGTCTGTCTCAGGTCAAAGTTGTAATATCCCGTTATGAATGAATGAGGTTTGTTCTACCTTTAAAGAAAAAAGAAGGCATGTTATATTCCCATAAAAGTTCATAAACTGACGTAGCTAGCTAGCTAGATCACGTGATACTTTAGATTTTAGCCTCATTTGGTTACGCAATTTTTTTTTTTTGATAGGGAAGACGTAATTTTATTTGATCATGAACTGGAAAAATACATAGACTTTTCAGTCCAAATGATTTGCTGAATACACGGGGGAACAAACTCCCACCAAACAATTAAATCAACATTTCTTGCATATCTAGCAAGTGTGTGAGCTGCAACATTTGAAAATCTGTAAACATGTTCTATTATGCAATTATGAAATCTTTGCATCATATGTCGTACATCTAAAACCAAATTTCCCAACAATGAATCCGATTGTTGTAAGTCTCGAACTTCTTTCACCACTAAGAGAGAATCACTTTCAATGATTGAATGGTGTATTCCAAGTGGTAGACATAATTGTAAGCCTCTAAAGATAGCCAGCAATTCTATATCAGAAGATTCTTGAACTGCTACCTCTCTTTTTGTTGCAGTGATGATAACCTCCCCTGTATAGTCCCTAAGTATCGTGCCAATTCTAGCATACCCTTGTTCATGAAAGATGGCTGCATCGATATTAAGTTTAAAAGCAACTTGTGGTGGAGGGTGCCATTTAAATCTAGTATTCATACTACTCCTAGATCTGTCCTTTGCTTCCTCAAAACTTTGCTGCAGACTCGAAGCTTGGTTGAAAATTTCCTCTGTAGAGAGCTTTTTGTCTTCAAATAGCCATTGATTTCTTCTATACCAGCTACCCCATACTAACAAGAAAAATCTTTTCAATGCTCCTTCTTTCTTGCTATCTTGCACCTGTTTGGCTATGTCTTCAAAAGTTAGACTTCTATCATTGACTTGTAAATCTGGAAAGAACTTCATCCAACTTGTTAACAACTAGGGGCATTTATATAGAGCATGAATTGTGTCTTCACCTAGTTTAGAACAAAGTTGGCATATGTCATTCAACACAACCTTTTTCTTGCTTAAATTCAATTTTGTTGGCAGACTATCCCTGCAAGCCCTCCAAGTAAATATTTTAATTTTGTTAGGTATTTTCATGCTCCATAGGCTCTTGCAGAACTGCCTTTGTCTGTTGGCATTTGAGGTCTCTCCCTGTGCATGCTCTTCCATACTCATAAACAGTTTATAAGCACTTCTCACACTAAATTTTCCACTTCTCTCCTTGTCCCAAATCATTTTATCTCGATGACTTGAAGGGCTTATAATCAGCTTTAAAATTGCATCTACTATTGTAGGAGGTAGCATTCTTCTTACTTTCTGAACATCCCACCATCTGCTATGGGGATCAATCAGCTCATTAACTTTTTCACACCCTTCTCTCCTATGTGCCCTTAAGTTTTGGAAACCTGGAATCCAATAATCATTCCAAATATTAATTTCTTCCCCATTCCCAACTCTTCATCTACAGCCTTGAGCCATTCTTGACCTTACAGCCCATATCCCTTTCCATGCATAGGAGTTGGTATAACCCATTTTAGCTTCCAGAAAACTATTGTTTGGAAAATATTTAGCCTTAAACACCTTATATAATAGACTGTCTTCCATTTGCATGAGTCTCCATTAAGAGCTTGCAATACAGTAGTGGTAATTGTAGTACAGTAATGGTGATTAAATCTCCAACAATGTGCCAATACCTATGATAGAAAATGGGCGCCATACCATCTGGACCTGAAGCTTTAGTTGGGTTCATTTGATGCAAAGCCTCTGCCACTTCTGCTGCAGTAAAGGTCTTGATAAGATCTTGGTTTATTTTTCTTGTTACCTTTCCTTGCAAAGCATATAAGAACTCCATACTGCCTTCTTGTGGGTTTGTAATGAACAATTATTGAAAGTAATGCACAATCAGTTGATCCTTTGCTTCCCCTTCTTTCCATACCCCTTCCCCATCCTTCAATCTGCTTATAAAATTATTTTTTCTTCTATAAGAAGCTTTGGTATGAAAAAACTTTGTATTTTGGTCCCCAGCTTTGAGCCACAAGGCCTTTGATCTTTGCCTGCAAAGAATCTCATTTCTTTCCAACCAGCAATGCACCTCCTTATGGGCTTCTTTAAAAGCATCTTTATTAAGATGAGTTGGATTAGTCTCTTGTAATCTCTGTAACTTGGTTTTTGCCTGTTGCAACTGTCTTTGAACATTGCCAAAAGAAAGTTTGTTCCACTTTGTCAGATTTTCACTACACACAGATATCCTCCTCATGACATCATCCATACCACCTTGCTCATGATTACTAGTCCAAGACCTCAAGATCACTTGCTCACAATTAGCAGCCTCAACCCACATTGCCTCAAACCTAAAAGGTTTTGGTCCTCTTCTAACAATGGCATCACCATCTATCTGCATTATGATTGGAATGTGGTCTGAATGAGCCGCAAAACCATGTACCACCTTAGCAAAAGGAAACATTTTTGTCCACGTGTTATTAGAAAAAAATCTGTCAAGTCATTCACATATTTTCTTTTTTTATAGAAGAGTAGGAAGTCACATGTCCAATAGTGACCCCTCCCAAATTTATTAATAATGCCCTCACTTATAGCGGAGGAATACCGTGGTGACAAGAAAGGACCATGGAATCAGGCCCACAACCAAGAAAAACAAATCTAGGACAAAATTATTAAATCACTATTTAAACAATAACCACCAAAAACCAGAACAAAAGCAAGGTTTACAAATAACCCCAAAAGATCACAAACTAACATCTCAAAGATGGAAAACCCAAAGAATCCAAACGAATCAGGCCTCTAAGAACCCGAGGCAAATTATAACTATTAAAAAAATCCCAATCAGAACCTGAAGCCCCTACTTTAGATAACCAATCCGCCACCCTATTACCTTCACGAAAAACATGCTGAAACCGACATTGAATCGTGCAAGCTAAATCAACAATTTCCTCCCAAAAATCCTCAAGGTACCACACACCACATCTCCCTCTGCGGCACCAAGAGATAACTACCATAGAATCCATTTCAACTATCACATTTGAGATATTCAACGATTTACAAACTCTCAACCCATGAAAGAGAGCCATAAGCTCCGCTTTATTATTAGAACCAAAACCAATATGAGAAGCATAAGCCTGGACCATCCCACCAGAAGCATCCCGAATAACCCTGCCAATGCCACAAGAATCAGGATTACCAATACTACTACCATTCGTATTCAATTTAAACCACCCCAACGACAGTTTATCCTACCTCACCACTTTACAACATGAAGCTTTCGGAACCACCAGAATTATCCGCAAGGCCTCAAGGATCATGCCATCTCGACGAGACAGACTCTTATTATGCTTAGCCACCTGAGAAAGAGACCCTAACCACACACATATAGAATGAACAACATAATATTTCCAATTTGGTCTCGATTGTTCCACCAAGTAAATTTCTGACCAACATATCCCAAATCAAACAATTGGCACTCATTAACAACATCCATGAATTCCATCATCTGTCTCTCGGGTCTAACTTTTCCTCCATATTTCTCTTGTCTGCTTAAGATCTCATTAAAATCTCCAAAAACTAGCCAAGCATGATTTCCATTTCTTCTTAATGACCTGAGCAAGTCCCAGGTTTCATGTCTTCTAGCTGCAACAGGTTGCGCATACACTCCAGTCAATTGCCACTCTCTTCTATTTCTTCCATTCTCCACCACCAAAGCATCAATGTGACTGATTGAGTAGCTACAATTGGAAAAATCCACCTCACTTTTCCACATCAAAGACAAACCACCACTATGTTCCACCCTATCCACAACCAAACAACCATGGTAACCCAAATGACACTTCAATCTTACTATCTTTCTTCCTGTCAATTTTGTTACTTGTAAAAATAGGATCTCAAGACCATCCTTCATGACCAGATCACAAAGTGCTCTAACCACGTGGGTTCCCAAGCCCACGGGAGTTCCAGCTTATGAGTTTCATGGCATCCGACGGGGCTGAACATCAGCCTCCACCGATATCTTAAGTTGGTTGTCATGTTTATCCACAATCACCTTTCTTTGCTTGTGTTTGATATGTATACTATTAGTGGTTGTCAGTTCTGCCTCTTTTCTCTTTTGAGATGAGCTATTCTTAACAACATTAACTTCCTCTGTAGCAGCCTTCTTACTTCTCCTGGACCATCTTTTAGCAGTAGTAGTACTCACCTTCTCCTGCACAATTGTTGGGCCTACTCCACACCTTCCATTTTGAACCTCAGCAGCTACTTTCTCCCTATTTACCTCAGGCCCACTAATATTCTCATACATCGTAGGCCTTATCACATTTGGATCTCTCCCCACAATTTCAGCATATTACACCAGTACTTATTACACCAGGCACATTTTGTGATTTCTCTGAACATTGCTCCCGTAATTGATATCGATCTTTCCCGTTCCAATCCTTATGCCATCCCTCCACATTTGAATCAATAATGTCAACTTTCTCATTTAGTGAGATTCTATAGGCCTCATTATTGACTTGATCCATTATGTTTTGTGTGAGAATTTAAGAAAATTGTAATGATGAAATGAGATGAGATGAAATCAAACACTTTTACTATCTAAAGGAATATTTTCTCAAATATTTAAGTTGTATATGATTTATAACAAGACTAAGAATATATATAAACACAAACAATACTACTATTATTGTTTATATATAAATATTTTAATAACCATGATGCTAGTAGCCTTTATTCCCTCTTCAAAATGATTTTTAAGTTCCAATTATGTATATTTTTTTTCCAAAAAATAGCTTGATTAGTTAAGGATTAATTGTTATCTGTTGATCCATATAATAATAATTCACAGTAATGTCAAGCATGAGAGTTAGTACACTACAAGAAATAAGGCTTTTTACGGCGATTTTATGTCTGTGGGAAATAAAATCGCTGCAATAAGCTTTAATTGCAATGATTTTTTACATCGTCGCTATTTTTTTACATAAAGTTGGAAAATGGTCTTTTGCGGTGATTTTTATACTTTTTACAACGAATAAATTCGCAGCGAATACTAAATTGGTCTTTCGCAGCGAATTGTCAATTTTTGCGATGAAAAATTTGCCAGAAAAAGTAATATTATTTTTTTCGACGGTTAGTTAATCGCTGCAATTACAAAAGTGGTTAGTTGCAGCGATTTTTTGTGTTTAAAAATCACCAAAAAAGAGTATTTCCAGCGATTTTAAAATCGTCGCAAAAGTAATCACTGCAAACACTACTTATTTGCAGCGAATTTAAATTTCGTCGCTAAATTCAGCATGAAGTTTGAAACTGTCGATCGAATTCACTGTAAGTGTTTTTCCGATGACTTTTATTCGCCGCAAAAGAGTATTTGGAGTGATATTGTTTTCGTTGATAATGAATTTTTCTCAGCGAGGTTTCAGGTATTTGCGGCGAGATTAAGACGCCGCAAAAAGGTAATAAAATTTGATTGCCTGCTCGTTCTCCATTAATTTCCCTCCAGCCGTTCCCCCGCCCCCCCCTTCCCTCCCCTTCTCTCTCCCCAACTCATCCTTTCTCGAGCACAACCCACGCCGGTAAGCACAGTCCGGCGCCAGCAACCCCACCACGCCACCGCTACCTCAGCTTGACGGCGACCCCCTCCTTCTCCCCCTGCCCCCCGCCGATCTCTTTCCTCCCCGAATCTGGCCTCTCCTCTCTCTCTCTCTCTCGGATTTCTCTATATCGCCGCCACTAGGGGCACCATTCGCCACCACCCACACGTCGACGCCGTTGCCAGTCTAGCAGCCCAAGGCCCTCCCTCTCTCCCTTGCTCTGTTCAGAACCCAAGAGTTTGGTATGCATTTTGTAGATTTGCTTAATCTAGATTAGGATTTTGATTTCAGGGATGATTTTAAGGTTTTGATTTTCTATTTCTGATGGGTCCTCTGATTTTTGTAAACATGTATGAGCAAGAGGGTGGTATCAACTGTGTCCTATGGTTTTGCTTAATCTAGATTAAGGTTTGGTTTCAGGGATGATTTTAGGGATGCTCATATGAGTTTTGATTTACTATTTTTTTCAAATCAACAATAATTTTATTGTTGAGATTCTAATTGATCGTTGATTGGATTATTGTTTTAAGAGCTGTAAATAATATCTTTGTTGTGAATTATTGTATTGTTCTTGCTTTTAAGGTGGATGTAAAAAAATATGAATGCCGACAATATTATGTAATTTTGATTAAAGTGATTGAGTTTTCCTGAAAATATAACAATATTTGGTTTTGTTATACCTGCAACATTAATTCCACTAGAGCCATTGTTTATGGAAGAGTTTCGTGGAGAGATTAGAGTTGGCCTCACTTTCACTCTTGAGGTAATTTTACTCTATAGCTTAAATAACTGATTACTGGTGGTTCTGGCTCCCACAAACTGCCACTTAAGTTTATAAATTGCATCATAATTGTTGGATTAAGGACAATTCCTGTTGATGTAAATTGGAGCCCTTTTCACTATAGATCGAATGTAAAAGATGACGATATTAATGAACTAATCCCACCTTAATTGCCTATTCTTCATTGGTAGGTGCGCGGCAAGCGAGATTTTCACGAGGAAGAGGAAAGCTACGGTGGATGGAAAGAGTTTGCCATATAGAGAATGATCAACTCAATCATTCAACAGCTTTTTCTAGAACTTACTATTACCATTATCTGGGAATTGAAATCATAAGCTATATGTTTTCTTCGACTGATTCTAGCTTCGCTTCCTATTGTAGCAATATTATGGTGCTGAGATTGACCGAGTTCTTGGTTTGAATATGTTTGTGATTGAACATCTGGTTTTGTTTTGTTTGTGATTGTTGGAGGAGTTGCTGGTGGAGTTGCAGGTTGCTGCTTGGTTGCTGGACGATGAAGGAGTGGTTGGTTGCATGATAATGGTTTCTCAAGTAGATGATGGAGTTGCTTAGGATATATATAAATCTTGTGAATTATATGTATCTGGACATGCATTTTGTACATATCATACCTGAAGGCTCATATATGAAGAGCATGGTATGTGTTTTTTGTTTTCCATTTTTTAGCTTGTTATTTTATGATAAAGTTTCAGTTTCAGCTATTAATTCTTGATGGACTTCATGTCTATGGTGTTGTTCATGTGGTTTTGTTTCCTTCTGTCTTTCATATAATGATTCCCCTTCATTTTCGATTGATCAGGTTTCTGGGCACAATAATTGGGGTTGAAGATAAATCTCCTCATTGGGCAGGTTCAATCTCTCCACGAGAATTTCATGGAGAGATTGTCATACATATAGAGTTACTAATCACATGAGAATTTCGTGCAAATTTGATTAGTTATACATATAGAGTTTGTCATACTTGCATTCCAACTTCAACTTTATAATCCTCGCATTATCAGTCTAAATTCTGAAGTAGTTGGCATTCCTTATTAATTGTATTAATTTTGATCTCTCCACGTCTGAATTTACTATGTTGCTTTTTTGGTAGTCTGCCCCTTTTCTTCATCTTCATCTTCTTCCTATTATATATATTTTTTTCAGATGTCTGCCAAATCTCGGCAAGGGATCCAGAAAAGAAAACAAGACTAAAGGAATATTTAATCCAGTTGTTGGGTGTAAGAACCAAAGAAGTCATGGCTATACTTTATGCATTCATTTTTTGTGTAAAGGGTGAGTTGCCTTCTCTCCCAGGCTATTCAACTCCACACTCTTCAAAGCCGAACAATGATCCATTTCCTGACCCTGTTGAGAGAGTGAAGAAATATGACACTGCTTTTATTTATTTATTTTGTTTTGTAACATTTTATTCGATTTTCATTCTCAAGCTTGGTTTATTTACTATTTTTTGGTTTTAGTTTTTTTATTCTTAAGCATATATTATAGTCCTTTCATTTGAGTTAAGGAGATCATAATATGGTCATATTAGGGGCAGGGATCTTTCCAGAGAATGTCAAAAGAATTTTACCTTACAGATCTGTAAGGTAAAATTCTGCTGGCGTGCATTTTTTTTTTTTTTTTCTGAAACACCATCTCCGGCGAGTACAGTTCGCCGCAAATAATTCTTTTAAAGAAACCTATTTGTGGCGATATGTAGTCGCCGCAAATAGCCTTTTACAGCAACAATTACTCGTTGCAAAAGAGACAATCTTATTTGCGGCAATTTTGACCACTGCAAAAATATTATTCAAGGCAATTTTTCATCACGCTGCAAATAATATAAGGTATTTGCGGTATTTTTTGTGTATTAGCGACGATGTAAAACGCTACAAATACTTTTTCGCAGCGATAAAGAACTGAAATATGGATGTTATTTGCAGCGTAATTTACAATATTAGTAACGAAAAAAATCGCTGCAAATAAACATTTTTCGCGATGATTTTTGTGTCTCGCTGGTTTAACTTTTAAATGAGTCAACAATTGCGATGAATGTCCGGCGCAGCATAAATCGTTGCTAATGGTTATTTACAGCGATTTTGAGGGTTATTTGCGACGATTTTTGGTGCCACAAAAGGCCCTATTTCTTGTAGTGATATTAGCTTCAAGCCTTTTCAGAAGGCATTTTTTAATTTCCTTTCAGCTTTTAGAGAGATAACATATTCCTTCTCTCTAGAAAACTCCATTTCAGTGAGAGCTGTTGCCAGAGCTCCTCTCATTCTCCTTTTCATTTACACATTGTGTATACACTTTCAAGGTAGTGTTTTTCCCTCCTCCCACCACCGGTTCAATTTTGGTCAGATCTGCTGCACTCTGGTCGCCATCCGACTACACGCGCCCCACCACCCCATCCTACAGCCGCCGATCTACTGGGATGGACGGAGTCGCACCAAAAACGATCGGCACGTGGCCCACACGTGCGGCTTGTTTCCGCCCATGTTCCTCATGCGCCTCCACTCACCGATGCCTCTGACGGCTACACACACCATACCAGTAGCTTCATCTCGCCAAGATCTTCCAAATCCAGGCCACCCTGTCTCCATCCCACCGGCGCGTGGCTTCCATGCACCATCACAGGAGCGCGGGAACGCAGATGATCACTGGCTGCAGATCAGTCCACCCGATGTCGTGTTTTCCACTATGTTATCGCTTTCCCTAACCGATGATCTCAAAGAAGGGACTGCGGAGCTTTCCAAAAATCATCTCAAGATAATAAACAACAGTGTACCTGCCACTCTCACCACTTTTAGCGGAGGTTCCACCACCACCATTAGTGGTTCCATTGTTCTCAAATTTTTGCGAGAAACTTATTACCGTCTTTTAAAACGGCGTCCTCTTTGTAAGACATGGTTGAAGACCAAGAAATTGGTTGCAAAAACCTTTTTTTTTTCTTTTTTATCCACCACTTTGCACTGATGTTATTATTCTGGGGTGTGTGATGGGGAACCCCACCCCCTCCTCATATATCATTTTTTCTAATGAAGTTTACTTGCTTGCTTAGAAAAAAAAAAAGCTTCAAGCCTTTCAAAACACATAGCATTTAATCAGAGTGTAGTTACATTATATATATATATATATTCTTAAATAATTAAGTGGCAATAGAAAGAATATGAATTAATGTATGTGCTAGAAATTACTGATCAAGTCCATATAATTAATGATCTCTTACGTATATACTCATGTTATTTCTTCTTCTTCTTCTTCTTTTCTTTTTTCCTAATAAAGCTTGCATATTTATAAATAAGAAGTTTAAGTTACAGTACTAGGAGGACCATTGCCACTATCAATAAGTACAATACTAGAAGGTAAAATAGATACTGGTATATGATCAATCACTCCATTGGTTGTGGCGGCCCATTGCGCCACAAAATGCGCAAATCGATTTTGAGATCAATCTATTTTTTTAAAACACCATCATGTATGAGAGGACATGGTAAGAGCTATATCTTCAGAGATGGGAGAAATTTGCCAGACTGAAGACGACCCCTGAATTGCTGAGATTACAAGAAGAGAATCTCCTTCAATTGTGACATCTGGAAAATTTAAGTGTTTAGCCATATTAACTGCAAGTATTGCCGCAATTGCTTCTACAACTACTGGAGTTGTTGTGCCAATTTCTTCTGTCCATATTTCAATTGTATTTCCTTCATAATCACGACTTACTGTAGAGGCCAAAGAGGACGATGTCCTGACTGCCGCATCAAAAGAAATGCTTACAGTGTTGAGATGAGGGTTTTGCAATAGTTGTGGTTGCTTTTCTTCCAACTTCATTTCCCAAGCAGATAGATATTCTTGATAAATGAAACCCAATTGATCTATAGCTTTCCTAATAGATAAAGTTGTTTGATTATGGACTATATCATTTCTCAATCTCCAAGTGAAATCCAATATCAGAACTGCAAACAGTTGGAAATGGTGCACTTCCTGAGAGCTTAATCCCAGCTTTCGCTCTGGATTAAGAATGAAACATATCCAATCCTGCTTTGTGACAATTGCCAAGGAAGACAGATTTAGTGGCCACTTGCTTTGGCTCCACAGGATTCTTGATACAGGACATTCCAGAAAAAGATGAAGTAGCGTTTCTTCTTTCTTATGGCGATCATGGATTTTTAGTTTCCAAATCTTCTCTATTGCAAAATTAGGGAAACTTACTTGAATAGCACAACCAATATTTGCTGCCAAATGGTAAGTTGTTTTGATAGTGGATTTCCCGCATTGAGTTTTAATCCATATTCTGCAATCTTCTCTAAAGTTTGAACGAGGCAATGGTATTTTCTCTCTAATACTTTCCTGTTGGAAGAAGTTGAGCATTTTCGGTAAATTCCAAGAGTGGGTTGTATTGTTGATGAAGTCAGAAACTTTAAGGGAAGGTGGTAATTCCATGAGATAGCTAAGCGGTTGTGGCTTAAAACTTTCCAAGGAAGGAATCCATGGATCAAACCAGACATTCACTAAATTTATATTAAAAACCTGATTGCACATACCTTTTTCTAATACTCTTCGTGTTTGCAATAAATTTCTCCAGAAATAGGAATCTGTAGCTTTTGATGTCACCTGCTAGAATGAGTTTGTTAGCAAATATTTTTTTGATAGAAGCTTGTGCCATATATTTGTGCTTGGTTGAATCATTTCCCATCTCGTCTTGGCTAGCAGTGCAACATTCATATTTTCCATTAGCCTCAGTCCCAAACCTCCATCTTTTTTTGATTGACAAATCGACTTCTAGGATTTCAGATAAAGCTTGTGCTTTTGATCCTTCTTCATTCCCCACCAGAAACTTTTAAAGCTAGTACTCATCAATTTACACACGAATTTTGGTAGAAGATGTGTGGACATTTGATATGTGGGAATTGTGCCTGCCACTGTGCGAATTAGCATCATTCTAACTGCCTATGATAAGAGTTTAGACTTCCATCCTTCTAGCTTATGATTGATCTTCTCCAGCAGTTCTCTATAGCTTTCTTTCTTGGATCTACCAAAAGAGGTTTGGATCCCTAAATATTTCATACTGGATGTAGTTTCCTTATACTCCAACTTCCCATGAATGGCTCTCTTTATTGCTTGATTTGTATTGCCTATATGAAGATTGATGATTTTCCATTATTGATTCGTTGGCCTGACCATGCCTGATATTTTTCCAGATTCAAATTTATGGACCTTGTCGCACTTTCTTTTGCTTTCCCAAATAGGCAATACACTTATTTCCTTGACTAATCTAATGCAGCTCTATTTTGATGAAATTCATCATATTTTGCATTTGACTAGGCTTTTGATGAAGCCAATGACAATGCTCTAATGGTAGTGGTGGTTGGCCATCGGTGGCGATTGAAGTCCAAAAAGCTCAAATCGGAAATGAAGATGGATGGGCTTCACCGTTGGCAGATCGGGGCTGAGGATGGGTGGGTTAGGTAGCTGGGGGGTCGCTGTGATGTGGTGAAGAGATGGTGGCCAATGGGGGTGTGATGGCTACGCGCGAGCTCAATGGGTCGTGTGGTTTGAAGTCGTGCGTGGAGGCTCACAGCAGCGCAAGAGGGGCTGAAAACAAAGGGGTGAGGTCGCCGGCCAGTGGGGAGATGAATGGGAGGGGCAGTGACGGCAAAGGACAGTGCAGGGCGGCACTGTGGAGGACGACGCAAATGGACAGGGGGAGAGAGGGAGGGTGTCAAGCACGTGAAGAGAGAGAGAAGGGAGAAAAAGAAAAGAAGGAAAAAGAGAAAGAAGAGAAGAAAAAGATGAAAAAGAAAAAGAAAAAGTGATGGAAAGAAATGAGATTCAATCCTCACATCTTGGGTTACAAAAAATGATC
Source organism: Juglans mandshurica (assembly GCA_022457165.1). Classification (NCBI taxonomy): domain Eukaryota; kingdom Viridiplantae; phylum Streptophyta; class Magnoliopsida; order Fagales; family Juglandaceae; genus Juglans; species Juglans mandshurica. The sequence goes on from CM039622.1 coordinate 22,652,103, forward strand.
GAACAAAAAAGATTTTAAAACGACAATTTAAATAAACTAATTTAAAATAAAGAGAAATTTAAATAATGAACGATAATTAATAACAAGAAAACACATTAACTTAACACTTAAAAATCTTAAAATAATACCACGTAAATCATCTAAAATTTAAAACAAGAAAGCCCATAACCTTAAGAAATGCAATAATTCCTTAGTCAAAATACATGTAAATACGGGGTATCACTCAGCAAGTATGCTACTAAGATACCAATAGTATACATATGTATGCATGACAGTAAAATTACATGTATACATCATGGCATGAACTTGACTTGAAAAATAACATGACTAAACATGACCATACTTTAGACATGAAAATTGACATCATAACTTGACTTGAACATACAAGACTTGCTTGCTTATTCATTCATGTTTTTAACCCTGCTGTTACATGACAATGAATGCTCCACGGGTCCCTTTCAGCCCTATGGTCCTACGAGTACCATATTACATCACAGGCATCTGCACCAACTGTGAGTAAGTCATGATAACTTGTACCAGTAAGCATTATAAACATGTAGTTGGCACCACCGACGTTAGGTGCCTGACTTTGCTCAAGTAACCAGTTACTTAGGTCTCATTTGAAGCCTATTGACTATACTTCGTCAAACCATTGAATTCCACATCCAGTTTAAACACTCTAGCATGGACAATGGAGTTCAACTAGGATAATTTCTCCATCCTGGCATTTGAGGTCGTGATAAAAATAAAAGACTCCAATTGACTTGAAAATATCTTATGACATACTCAATCAATGTGACATGACATGGCATTTCAAGGCATGTAATCAAATAACATGTACAATAATAAATGACATGGCATGAAAAATTATAACAATTTATAATAAGCATAATAAACATGGAATTGATTTCTTACCACCACACATACTTAATAATACCGAGAGTAAGTTAGAAGCTAACTCACATTTGTGTCCCGTAACGTAAAGTGAGTGTAAATGAGTGCGAACTAAAATGAGATATTTTCTATGGTTATAATATCTTGTAAAACTCTTATAAACATAAAACTTGCTGTCTTTGGGATAAATTTACAAAGTTACCCCTTTACTTGTGGGAATTTACAAATTTGTCTATAAAATAAGGATTTTGCATATGAACTCCAAATCTTACCAAAATTTACATACCTCATGAAACTTTTGTCCTAAATCCAAATATGAACTCATAAAAATTAATCACAAGTATGAGAACTGATAAGTGTTATTTTTATGTAATTTTTATCACTCTTTTATTTATGAAAAATATCATTTTCCCTTCAATATTATTTATTTTATTTTATTTCTATATATTTTTATTTATTTTCTTGGATTTGAAGGAATGAGAAGATTTAGTGCAAAAGGAGAGCATTTTGGTACAAAAGAAGAGACTACAGATCCAGATCGATGAGAGCTAGCGAGATCTGAAGAGAGTCGATAAGATTTGGGCGAGGAGCCTTGTCCCGTGGGCAGCAAAGAGATCTTTCTTGCCCAAAGGCGAGAAGATTTACCTCTTGATAGGTGAGGAGACTCGCGACCTGAAGGCGCGTAGATTTGGCGACAAGGCTCTAGGCGGTTAGATTGGACGACTAGTCTAAATGACCAACTTAAAAGACCAACCTAAATGACATTGTGGGCAACAACTAGAAAAGGCGAGAGGAGTCTTTCATCCCGGTCAAGAGTCTTTCCACTCGGTAGGAGAAGAGAGGCTCGTTCCTTTGTGAGCTCCACGCCTGTTCATTTGTGACCTCCACACCCGCCAGTTATATTCAGCGCACATGACATTTACCCGATGGGACCCTTCCGAGTTCCGCAATCAATCTATTGACGATCAAATCCTCCCGAACTCTGCAATTCACGCCACATATCACTGAATCTTCCATTTTAGATAATTTCGATATTCTTGTGATAATTTCCTTTTATGTTAACATCTATCTTTAGAAACTATTTTCCAGATTTTTAGGCTAGATTGTAGCTGCATTTATTTTGTTTCCGGATTTGAGTTTGACTTCTATTTAATCCCGTATTGTGAGATGAATAGGGACTCTGGGTTCTTAATCTTAGTTTTAGTTTTGAGTTTTTGGTTTTTGATTGAGTTTTGAGTTTTAGAGAGTTTGAGTTTTAGGTTTTCTATTATTCCAAAGTTATTCTTTGAGTTTCTTTTGAGGAAGCGGATCTGGAGAGCAGAGGCGAGAGCCGTATGTTTTCTCAACCGACTTCAACGAAGAAGACCAGTTTTATTATTTTAAATTTCATTATGAGCTAATTCTTTTTTCTAGAGCTTTGATGTAGCCTAACATTGAACACAATTTATATTCCAAGTTATTTTATTTTCAATATTTCTATGATTGAGTGTTTATTTCTTGTTCTTAATGCTTACAATTTTCTGGCTAGTTATTGTTTGATCTTTTGGATTGTAATGAGATTGAGAGGTGATTTGTGATTAAAGCTCTAAGATTAAACACCATTAGTTGAGCGAAAGTAGAGATGTTTTACAGCGACTAGTGTATTTTCAAAAAAAATCCAAAGAACTTAATGAGTCTCCAATTAGTTAAATTCACATATAGATATGTTGTTATTAGTTTGAGATATTTTTGGTATTATTCGAGAGAAAATATTGAATAGTTAAGGGATTTTTATCATCAACTTGGGATAATTGGGATTCTATAACAAGGAAGAATAAATTGTGTGGAATTTGCTAGGTGAAGTCAAATACTCTAGATCTATTCTTATTATTTTTAAAATCTTCTTTTCTTCAGTTTAATTTAGATAAACCATTATTCAAATTTGGTTTTCCAAATAGTAATTAATTTCGTCAATTTCAATACTCAATAGCATAATTATTCCATGTGTGTTCAACAACTGTTTTCTTTAAAACATTTTACTATTTGTTATGATTTTGTACACTTGCAGATATATTTTTATGCAAACAGGTTTTTGGCACTGTTACTGGGGAATAGTTATTTGTTATTGATATTGATACTAGCTAGATTTTTACTACTTTGGATTTTATTTTATTTTATTCTACTTATTTAGAGAACAAGGCGTACAATAAAGAAAAGAAGAAAGAGGTTGCCACCTCCAAATTTTATATGGTTGACCAGGAGTACAAGGTGTTCAGAGATTATCCTATGTCCGAAATCGCAGCTCAGTTGGCAAATCTATCATAACAAATTGATAAGATGAACATTAATGCTATTCAAACTAATGTTGTTTGTGATCATTGCGCAGGAAATCATTCAAGTGTAGATTGCCAAGTGGAGAATCCTTTTGCCCAACCGAGTTATGAACAAGCCTAGTATGTGTCCAATTTCCAACGTCAAAACAATCCTTATTCAAGCACGTTCAATCTCAGATGTAGAAATTACCCTAACTTCTCATGGAGCAATAACCAAGTACCGATTAGACCACCTCAACAATTTCCATTGCAAGAGAAGAAACCAACACTTGACGATATGTTTATGCAATAAATGTAAAAGATTGATATGGTGATGCAAAAGACTAATATAGCAATGAAAAAGACTGATATGGCAATGCATAAGGCTAATATGGTGATCCAAAACAACTCGGCTTCAATCTGTAATCTTGAGGCACAAATCGGTCAACTCTCAAACATGCTTACCGCGAGGACAACAGGGACTTTACCGAGCAACACTGTAACTAATCCAAAGGAACATGTCAAAACCATAAAGTTGAGAAGTGGGTGGACATATGACCAGCCACAGTCAGTAAATACCGAGTGAGATGAAGAAGCTACTGAAAATGTGGAGTCTGAGAGGAAGGAAACTGAGTACGCAGTGAAAGAAATCGATCTGGAAACGACCGACCAGCAAGCTGAGAAGACTAAGGAGAATAAAGAGGCTGCAAAACCAAAGAAATCTAGGGAGTTTATTTTTGAAACTTATTCACCTTCATTTTATGATCCAGAAATTCCTTTTTCGCAGAGATTAAGAAAAAATAAGATTGATAATCAATTCTCTCTACAGTTGGCGACCGAGGAGAGCAGTACAATTGTACAGAAGAAGCTGCCGCCTAAGGAACTAGATCTTGTAGAAGCAAAGCTGACCACCATCTCTCTACAGTCGGCGACAGAGGACAGTAGTGCAATTGTACAAAACAAGCTACCGCCTAGGAAACTAGGTCTTGGAGAAGCAAAGCCGACCACCATCTCTCTACAGTTGGCGACCGAGGAGTAGTGCAATTGTACAAAAGAAGCTGTCGCCTAAGGAACTAGGTCTTGGAGAAGTAAAGCCGACTACCATCTCTCTACAATTGGCGGACAAATCTATTAAATACTCGAGATGACTCATTGAGGACGTACTGGTAAAAGTTGATAAGTTCATCTTCCCGACCGACTTCATTATACTCGATATGGAGGAGGATGAGGAGATCCCTTGATACTGAGCCGACCTTTCCTTGCGTCGGGGAGAACTTTAGTTGATGTCCACAAAGGTAGCATCTCTTACATTCTCTCATTATTTGCTTTAATTTTTCTTCCTTTTTTCCCATTGAAGACAATGTGATATTTAAGTTTGGGGGGAAATGACATTATTTTATTCAAAATAATAATAATAATAACAATAATAATATTAATAATAATGATGATGATGCTAAAAATAGTATGGTTTGATGAGTAAAAAAAAAAAGCCTATGATAAGAATATGATTGAAATTAATTATAATTTTTAGGAAAAGTTCTCATTGCTTAATAGAGAAATGATTAAGGCATTCTTTGTACCGATTGAGCCTTCAAGCTTACTTGTTTATTATCTTTATCTCTAGTTGCCCCTTTGAGCTTTATTGAAATATATTTTGGCCTTATATTTTTCTTTCTTGTAAATCTCATATTCCCTATCCTATTTGCGCTTAAACACTCATTTTCTTACCTTTCAAGAGAACTAAGTCTACACAGACTTACAAGAGCATGAAGGCAAGAGAGGTAGAAGGTCAATAAGTAAAGTAATTATAGCAATATTATCAAAATCATAAGTTTGGGGGTGTGAAAAGTCAACTCTTCTACTGTGTGGCCAACAAGAAAAGGCTAACGAGAGTAATTCACAAAGGCAGTCGAAAAAGTATGGAATATTTCAAAAAAAAAAATCCGATATGTCAAATAAAGGGGTAAAAAGAAAGTGCAATAAAGAGAGGTATGTTGAGAGATTTACAATGATTGAGAAGAAATATTTTTGTTAGAAGTCAGAATGCTCTATTTATTATGTTAGTGTTCAAACTTAAGTTCTCTTGCTTTATTTGAATCCTACATTTTCTTTGTAGCCCTCACCCTAGACTTACATTACAAGCTTAATAAAGACCTATTGATCCCTGGTGATAGTCTCTATTCTACATTAATGGAGAGTGATTTGGAAATCAAGCCTATGGAGTTTTTAGAGAACCATTATTTATTTACTTGTTTGCATAAAACTATCCAGGGAGCTAATGATGAAGTGAGAATGATGGGTATGCATCAATGTGGGGATGGATAACGCGGTGGAATTGAGTTTTGAATTAACTTTTGGACTTGATTGATCTTGAATGATTCATTTGAATTATAGACTTTAGACAATCTTTGAGGCAATAAATTTCATGAATCAACCCAATGCTTGTTTTAATTGTCTTTTCTTTTCTTATTTGCTCAAGGGCGAGCAAAACTTAAGTTTGGAGGTATTTGATAATTGTTATTTTTATGTGATTTTTATCACTTTTTTATTTATGAAAAGGATCATTTTCCCTTCAATACTATTGATTTTATTTTATTTCTAAATATTTTTACTTATTTTCTAGGATTTGAAGGAATGAGAAGATTTATATTTTCATCACCATCATTTCCTTCATTTTCCAAAAGATACAATTGCTTTTCAATACAAATTAACAAATTAATCTAACAACCATGCTACCAACCCGTTCATATCTCATTACTTTCATGAAATAATAATGCATCTGGAGTAAACCATTATGTACAAAACAAGAAGATTTCATCATTTCCATTCCTAAAGTTCAAAATTTGATATGTAATAATTAATTACATCCTCTTAAACATTATGCCTTTCTGACCCTTACCACTATTCTCAATAATAATTGATTTTAGACTTAAAACAAGTAAAAGAGTGTCTAGAACTATAGTTATTCCCAAATGAGACCTTAGTGAGAATCTGACATGCTCATATCTCTCTAAACCAGAGTCCATTCTGTACAGAAAACCTTGTAAAGATATTTGTATACTTACTTAAAGAAAAGTATTTTAATCACATTAATGATTTGAGTTCGACACTCACAAAAAATAACAGAATTTAAGCCATTATGGATGAACTAATAGTGTCATCGAGATCTCTCTTTTGAGGATGAACCCCAACACACAAAATGTTCCCTCCAATTTTAAATTATGTGGTCGAATTAGTTATATCATCATAATTCTCCTTTGAAAGTAAACTCTGACATACAAAGTGTTCACTCTAATCTTAAATTATGTGGATGAACTAGTTGTATCACCAGAATTCTCCTTTGGGAGTAAACTCTGGCATACAAATTGTTCACTATGACTTTACTTTGATAGATGAACTAATAGTGTCATCAAAATCCTCCTTTAGGAGTTGATCTTGACACAAAATTGTTCACTCCACCTTTATTTTGATAGATGAACTAGTAGTGTCATCAAAATCCTCATTTGGGAGTAGATCTTGACACACAAAATTGTTCACTCTACCATATCCACCTTATTAGAGAGTTCAATGATTTTTCACCAAAATTTAAGAAAATCTTGTACATTTGGGAAACCAATCATTTCTTTAATTTTGATGTAAATCATTTGCCCCATATTGGATAAACAAATATATATGGCATGATAATAAGAGCCAAAATAAACAATTCATACATGTATTTAATTATAATAACATGTACATAAGATTTAATACATGTATTTAACAATAATAACATGCATATGATATTTAATAAAATTTAATACATGTATTTAACATAATTGTATTTAACAATAATAAAGTGCATATAAATTTAATAAAATTTAATACATGTATTTAACAATAATAACATGCACATAAAATTTAATAAAATTTAATCAATTTAATTTTTTAATTAAATAATGTTAAAATAATAAAATCATAATCTGACTGGTTCAAGTTTGAACCGGACCAGTCCAGTAAACTTGGCTAAGACTTGGTTCAGTTCATTGGTCAAACATAAGTTGACCTGGGTCGAGCCTACTGTTTAGGCTCGATACCTTCCTTATTTTTTTTCTTGTTTTATTGGGCTTGGCCACAACAGTGGCCCATTTGGCCTATTTAGTTTTCCTTTCTTCTTGGACTGGGCCAAGGCCCAGGCCTAAGCCCTTTACAAGTCAGAAGGCTTCTTCTTCCTTAAAACATTGCAGCACCGCACCATTCTTCTACAACCTTGAGCTGTTGCAGCTGCGAGCATTGCCGGTGAGGAGGGCAAGGTATCTCGGTCCACCTTTGGCCGCCAACCCCCAAATCACTTTTCCCCTTTGGTTTCTGTCCTAGTAGAAAACCGCCGCGGCCAGTTGGCCTTAGAGCACTCTGCTGCCACTACAGAGATGCCAGCGAGTAGGTTCTTAGCAGAGCCTCCTCGCTGTGCTGACCCCCCCTTCAAACCGATTGGAATCTTAAATAGGCAAGGGCGACACCCATTCGGAACTTCACACTCCCACTATGCCGCCCGGTCACCTCCTTTACACCACTGGTGTGTTAAGCGACCGACCACCATACATGGTGCTCTGCCGCATACCTAGCGGCTACATAATACAAGGGTTAAACACAATGCCTCATATGGTGTTTCGCCACCCCTCAACATTCCTTCCCATCGCAACACAGTATGAAAAGAAAAGAAAATTTACAACAATGCACAAAACAACAAAGGAAAGTGGAAATAAAACCAAGCATGATTAGAAGGAGATGCATTAATACATGAGTAAGTTTATCTTCCTTCAGCACAGACTCAATACGGCAAAGTTGAAATCGATACACTCAAAACTGAAATACATCAACCATTGTCAAGGTTTGACTACGTGTTCTTTCATAAAAAATAATAGAGCTTAAGTTTAAAAGCATCATCATAATTTTTTGTGTCAGATCATTATAATAGTATTTTCAATCTACCCAACATGATAAAATCACAAATACACGTAAAACATATATTCACTGTATATTGTATTGAGATCATAAAAAATTTATAACCTAAAACTCTGATATCACATGTTAAATATTTTAACATGAACATTAATAATTTTATCTTCAATTTTATATGATCCACAATAATAAAACAATGACAATTTTATATGATCCACAATAATAAAACAATGACAGTTTGATAAAGTATCTAACCTGACTATAACAGAATGATCACTCTAATAATTTTACCTCCGAGTGTCTCCCGATGGCTAGAGGCACAATGATGTTATAGGTGACAACTCTTAACCCCTCAATACTATTTATAGACTTCTAGCCATCAAGAAATGTAAAGACTGTGTCTCACTGTGATGAGATTTAGAGTTTATCTTATCTCATTGGAGTTAATCCTATCCCATTGTAACTCATCAATTAGGTGATAAGTGTTAAGTTATTCTAAACCCTATCAGGATATGAGTGTGTGGGACATAAATTTAAATAAAACTCTTGCATACTCCCACTTGCCCATACGAACATAAAATAATATTTTTCGTTCAAGGGTTTATTACAGGAAATTAATCATACTTCGCAAATTCATTTCCAGAAAACTTTCATAACTCAGAATACATTACATGAATTCCATAATATCAATGTCAAACCAGTTACCAATGCGAGTCATAACGGTCCTATGTTATATGACCAACAAATTCCCTTTTATGTAGCACAGCACCAATAACTTAATTCAACACAATCTTTTATTGGGACAATTAAGGCTAATATTGTAATACATTGGGTTCCAATTTATGTCTATTGTAGACATTATCTTGTCATCATTCATCAACACCATTTAATGTACAGAAAAAGTGGAAAGTCAAGAAAACAAAAACAACCATAATATATATCTTTCAACGTCCAGTAACAAAATACTAATATATAAATGATCACTTTAACATGTTCACATCATGGATATAAGCACATGACCCATCTTTTCAACATGTCATTTAAAGTATAATAATTAATACACTATTGTTATGGACATATTTATTTCTATACTTTCTCCTTAACACTTAGGTATTTAAAATTTCATTAAAAACTTATCATTCGGAGAAAAATATTCTGAGAAATTCTCGAAATACTTTCTTAGCAGCTTGGTTATAAGTAGAAAATTTCAAGTCCTAAAATACATTTCCTCAATCAGATACCATATATTGTGGCCCCAAAGCATATAACAAACTCAGTCCCTATTGCATATGAAGTAATAAGAAATTTGCCTCATACTTTTCCATAAAATAACTCTACTAGATAGTAAAATACATAACCATAACTGTATTTTCCATCATTAGATTAATCCCATAAAATAGGGTCTGAATATCCAGTTATCTTAAGAGTATTAGTTTTTCTTAAGGCAACAATATAGTCTTTAATTTCTTACAAATAACCTTGCACTCATTTCACAGCTTTTTGGTCATACATCCTTGGGTCATTTTGGCAACAACCATGAATGCCAACTGACAAACTAAAATTCAACCTTATACATGTTTATGAAATCATCAGATTTATTATAACAATCATATACAAAATTTCCATAACAACCTAATCAATTTGAGGACACTGTAAAATACTAAGCATGTCACATTTTATTTTTTAAAACATTCATTGAACAACAATTCTTCATGTAAAATCTTCCAAAACTCTATGCAACTATACTGAGACAATTACAAATGATGTCACATTCATAAAGTTCATTTTTAAACTTATTTAGCGACATAACTTTATTGTCATACTCCAAACCACAGTTCATACTGGCCAAAAAGTCACATACAGGCATGACCATAAATACTAATATACTCCCACTGATCTTAGGGTATATACATTAACAATAAACATCTTTCTTAAATCCAAAACCAATATTGGTATTATCAATTTAAGATACCAATTTTCAAAAAATCTTCACATTTTTAAGTAATCATTTTATTCATTTCTTGTAAAATTCAGACTTTCACTCTACAATTGTTTTTACATCTATTTGATGTAACTCTAGACTATAATGGGCTACTAATTTCATAGTGATCCTTAATGAATTCTTTCAGGTTTATTAAAAACCTCTTTATAATCAATGCTCATTTCTGAGTGAAATCCTCAATTATAAGTCTAATTTTATATCGTTTAACTTTGCCTTTAAAGTTAGGGTTTTGTCTCCAACACTCATTTACATTCGACTTTTTATACATTTCAAATAATTTAGATGAAATAGCAGACTTTATATTGATTAATAGATTTCAATCACTCTTTTATGCATCAATCTTTTATGAAATCACTTATTTCTATAACTTATGAAAACATATGCGAACCTTCATTTATTTCTATGTTAAATTTAAATTTTAAAGATACATCACGTAACCTAACCAAAATTAAATCAAGAAAATCATATGAAGTTACATGTTCTAATGTCTCCATGGCCAACTCTTCAGCAATATTTCTCTGATGAGGTAGATGATCATTTGCTTGTTATTCTATATTATAATTAAAATAATCATAAAATGAAATATAAACATTTTCAAAGTACAAGAATGCACTTTACAACAATCGCATATCTAGTTTCTATACTCCCACTAATTTTGCCAACAATAAGGAATTTGACATTTCAATTTTCTCATAATTCAAATTATGAATAAAGACAATACAACCTAAATCATTTGGATCTCCATGAGTAATCAATAATGTATCCATTAACTATTATACAATCCAACTTTTTTTCATTTGGATTGCTAAGTCTTACTTTAGATTGACTATTTATACTAAATCAAGTATCCTATCACTCTACAATTCAAAATAAGTCTTTGAAACTACTTACTAGGAACACGATTTAAGATAATGCTATTGTCTTTAATAATTTTATTGCACATCTTTTCAAAAAGTTAACAAAATAGGTCATGGTTATGGCTTGATTCATAATACTTTTTTTTACACTCACTACTTCAATCCAATTCAATAATTTTCACATTTATATCTGACTGCAATTCCTCGTACCTCAAGAATTACTTATGGCTTAAAACTTCTCATGTAGTAGATAGATACATTCATATCATGAAAATCATCTATAAAAGTAATGAAGTACTTCTATCTGTCACATGTTATAGAGAAAAAGATTTACATGCTATATACATTATCTCTAGAAACTCTCTATTCCTTGTACCATCTTTTTTTAATATGTTTGATTTATTTTCCTTTTATACAAATCAACACACATCCTGAGATTAGAAAATCTAAATGCGGAAAATATTTTATTTACTAACCTCTACAACTTTTCATGGAGATATTCTCCAAACTTTTATGTCACAAAGTATGTTTCAAGTTCTATGCCACAAATTGAAAAAGAATTTCATAAATAATTTTTCATTTGTTTCCAATACAAGCATTATGAGTGAAAATGAAAAACTTTTAGCAAAAACACTAATGTGAAGGGATGAAAAATAAAAGTTTTATTGGAAGGAAAAATAGAACAAACATATATGGCATTTGTGAAACAATTTAAAAAATTTGAACATTTGGGCTCAAGTTCAGCCACTAAAATAAGTATCAACATTTATGAAATTTGATTTGAAACTTATACAGACAAAATAAATATGAACATTTACACTCGATTTTAATCTAAAAGAATATATAAACATGCATAAGATCTGATTCAAAAATTATACAGAAGAAGATGTACCATTCCCTTCGAATCATGTCTTATGCTTAGGGCACCTAAACCTTCATGTGTCATTGTTTCTTTCAAATTTCAATTGACACAATTCTTATATTTTCATCACCATCATTTCCTTCATTTATCAAAAGATACAATTGCTTTTCAATACAAATTAACAAATTAATCTAACAACCATACTACCAACCCGTTCATATCTCATTACTTTAATAAAATAATAATGCATCTGGAGTAAACCATTATGTACAAAACAAGAAGATTTCATAATTTCCATTCCTAAAGTTCAAAGTTTGATATGTAATAATTAATTACATCTTCTTAAACATTATGCATTTCTGACCCTTACCACTATTCTTAATAATAATTGATTTTAGACTTAAAATAAGTAAAAGGGTGTCTAAAACTATAGTTATTCCCAAACGAGACCTTAGTGAAAATCTGACACGCTCATATCTCTCTAAACTAGAGTTCATTCTGTACAGAAAATATTGTAAAGATATTTGTACACTTACTTCAAGAAAATTTGTGGCAATTTGTAACTGCTGCAAAATGTCAAATTAAAATCCTGCGAATGCCCCCTTCTCTCTCTCTCGGTTCCATCGTCGTATGTGGGGGACCTCGACCGGAGAGAGATAATTAGGGTGAAATAGAGAGTGGGAGAAACGGACGGAGAGAGATAAGGGAGAGGGAGAGGGAGAGAGAGAGAGAGAGAGAGAGAGAGAGACGAGCACACACAGAGATGAAGGTAGAGAAAGAAACAGACAGAGGATTGAGAGACTCTCCTCTTCGGTGAGGTGGCGACGGCACGACAGTAGTCATGGCTTGGGAAGGGTGGCAGCAAACTCACGGAGAATAGAAAGGGAGTATCGATTTGAGAGAAAAGAAAAAAGGGGAGAAGGAAAAGAATTAAGGGGAAAAAATAAAGAACGGGGAATTGGATTTTAATTTGACATTTTGCGGCAGTCACAATTCGCCAATTGTTGATTTTAATCTTTTTAATGGTGATTTTCTTGCTCTACAGAAGAAAAACACGGCTACAGTGAAAAGCGGCTTATGCCGTCCAATTGTTGCTCGCCGCTATTTTTTTGGGCCGCATAAGTGGCTTTTTCTTGTAGATGATAACTGCCCCCACTCATAAAAATTGCTACCAGTTTTGCTTGTGGCCCGGTAGTAAATTTTTTTTTAGTAGAGGCAATTATCACTTTAAAGATAGTGTTCTATACGTTTCAAAGTTGCATTTATTTTTTCAGATTATTGTATCTGCACAATTTTCTTCAACATCATTACATCTTCACTTTGACATTAAATAATGGATGTAGTGTTTGATCATATCTTTTAATTATATTTTAACAATTTGGTGTGAGATAATAAAATCCGGCCAATCGTTGATGAGTTTGGTGGACCAGCTAATTACAACCCACAGAAAAGGGAGGAAAAAACTGCGGGCTATGTCATGTGGGGTACGTATACATGAAGGCCAACTTGCCTCTGGGAAAACTGATTCAAATGACTAACCTACGGGGCCAGGGTCACTAGTGCACTAAAGGCCAATACGATTACGTAGTAACTCCTCTTGTTCAATCCTGACATACGCTCTCAGGAACGACCAGAGATCAGAGTGAACGAGTTAATGAAAATATAAAAAGATCGCCACATCGGGTAACAAAAATATATAAAAAGATAAACCCTAGCTACCATATTTAATGAAGGCAGATTGAAGTTTTGAACGAGTTAATACCGTTATGAGAGGTAGCGTTATGCGTTACATTTATTTCAATGGCTTCTGCCTACAGCAATTTCCGTCTTGACTTGTACGTACGTGTGGGCGTTGTCAATATTCAGTTTGGTTAATTCGTCATGATCATCTCCATGACCACGTGTTCTGATCTCTCTCTCTTCCTGATCCTGACCTCTATTTTTATTTATTTATTTATTTATTTTTGGAATAATATCGATTATATATACATGTAGGAAGCTTGCTCGCGTTGTCATTAATTCTCAAAATTAAGCTATAGCTAGCTAGCCTCCGATCACTCTCTCTCTCTCAACCCAAGTACGTACATATATATATATATATATATATATATATATATATATATATATATATATTACACACACATACATATGGAGCTAAGAGGTGCAGGAATCGACCCTAGGTTCACCTCAAAACTTTAACGGAAAGCAAGAAGAACACATGGTGATTGATATTGCTGGTGGTTACGTCGACACTCAGGGGCTTCTTCATGTTGGAGGAGATCATGATCATGATCATATTCGTAGTGTTGGAGCCATGCCTAATTACGTCAACTCTCTCTCCTCTTGGGAGATGGACTCCGTCACTGCCCTCTGCGACACCTTCTTGCCGTCTGTTGATGTCTCCGACGTTACTGCCGACGACTTCATCGTCAAGTTCTACGCCACTTGCGCTTCCATGGCCGGAACTCCAGAACGTGTAGGAATTACTATCGATCCCTAGCTAGTAACCCCATGCATTTTCAATAATTTTTTACATAATTTGTCCTCCAAATTAATTTTTCACAACATATATATATACAATTAGCTAGATGCATGCATGCCGTACGTTCATGTAACGTTGCAAAATATATTTCACTTCTTTCGTATGTTTTTCATTTTATAGAAAATGATATTTTGTCTACCACCACATTTGAGTTAATAATCAGGGAGGATAAGAGAATATTTTGGCAAAAATCAAGCGTTAATTTTCTTCTTGTTTTTTTGGTCTGATCTTTCTTCAATATTTTGATTGATGATCAAGATCATCAATGTATAATTACATCCATGCTTATATATATATATATATATATATATATATATATATATATATAATAAATGCAGGTGGGGGGATTATTTAGCGACAGAATGGAACACCCAAAGAAGTGGATGATCCGATTGGCACTGTACCTTTTATCAACATGGATTGGGACCTTCATACTATGCGGGACAGCAAGCCTATCAAGTAAATTCCCGTACTTTCAAAGATTTTCTCAGGTGTCTAGGCAGAAACGGGAAGAAATCGTGATTTCCTGGTCTCTCAGTTTCTTCTATAAACTAAGAATGCTCTTCAGGACCATGAAGCTTCTCGTTCTATATGTTTTCTTTACTCAGGTTAGAACTCGCCCATCATTATATATTCTTCTTGTACATTAACATGCACGAATCGATATATGTTCTTAATTGTTTTTTTTATTGATTTCTTTTTCCGTTTTCCTAGCTACCCTAGCTCTGGTCATAATTAGAAGAATATATAATTCCTTTCATATCACCCAACAATTTAACTCTGGAATGGATATATATTATATATATATATATATATATATATATATATATCTATAAATTAAAGATTCAAGTGCTACTTCCGACAAGTTTGTTTTTGTTCTTCTAGTTAACAGTGATGGGGATTCGATCAAATCCCAGATCTCTCACAGATCATACCAAAATTAATGTCACTTGTTGTATGGACCTTAGGCCACTGTCACGTACCCACTAGTTCCAGCCATAAATCTTTTTGGTCCACTGTCTACATATATATATATACTTTCCACTCCCGTAAAATTATTATTTGAAATAAAAGAATGATAAAAGTATAGGCCAGAAAGAAAGATCATTAAATTAATTAAAAGGGGTTGATTTGAGTGATGCTAGCTCGGATCAATTAGATGCAAATTGCCAAGGTCCTTCGAACCAGATGACATAAGGTTTAGGCCTGGTTTAGTTACACAGAGTAGATGAGATGAGATGAAAATTGAATAAAATAGTGTTAGAATATAATTTTTTAATATTAATTTTGTTTTGAGATTTAAAAAAGTTGAAATATTATTTTTTGTATTTTATTTGTGAATTTGGAAAGTTATAATGATTAGATGATATGAGATGAAATGTTTGATGAAAACAAATCCTAGCCCCGTTTGGATTCAGAGTTGATCTCAACTCATCTCATCTAATAATTACAATTTTCTTAAATTTTCACACAAAATATAATAAATAATTAAACTTTTTCAAATCTCAAAACAACAATAATATTAAAAAATAATATTAATCTAACTATATTTTATTCAACTTTCATCTTAACTCATCTCAGTATCCAAATGACACCGAATTTAAATGGGAGACTGGCAGAGTACTGTCTTTTGCATTAATTATGGCCATGCTTGCTTACAAATAATTAAGTTTTTTGTCTTTTAATTTGTTCCCAAAGAGAGTAGTAGACTGGCAGCTATGCATTTCCTGATCGTCACGAGATAACATACGGACCTCAACTTGCAGTACTATTGGGTCATGACCTAGCTAGCTAATTATTCATATTAAATTCATATCAAGTATTCATGAATTAATCACATCAGGCCACTTGCATATTATATACAACAATATGTAATGCGTGCATATATATATATATATATATAAAATTGATCAAGATATATTTAAAGTTACCAAAAACCTTTCGAGGCGGCCGTATTAATATTTATTCATTGACAAAATTAATTAATTTATTTTATATCCGTCCTCGTACAATGATAATTAATTTATAAGACAAAAATGAGCAGTTGTGGATTATAAACCTGGCATCCAAGTTCACACAGGAATCGTGGATTAATATTCAAGATGTCCAATAATTTTCGAATTTTTGGTCCATTTTTAATTCTGGCAAAAATAATATTGGGTAATTGCAGCAAAATCACTAACAGAAAATTAATGACTAAATGCGATCCTGATATAGACTCCTACATTTTACATATATATATATATATATATTATAAAAATAATTTTATAATCTCACGTACGTAACATATGAAGTCATGTTAATTTATAAAATTTATTTTTATAAGTATAATCTTTCCATGGATATATATATTTCTTTTGATAAAATCTCAATAAAACCCAAAACTACTCAAATTTCACTATCCAAATTCGAAGCCAGAAGCTCTTTTGATTTCAATGGTACATCATGTCATAATATAATTAGAGAGAGAATTACAATTTCGGCAAGAAATCTAAGAAATCGCACTTAAGGAAATAGTAAGCATAAAGTAATTAAGATGCGCATTTAATATCTTTAAAGAAAGAGCAAATTATTTCTTCCCCTTGTGTGCATATATGCAGGTTGGTGGCTTCATGTACATATATGCATGGTAAGTGGACGAAAGGATTTATTTAAATCTATATTATTTTCTTCAAATTTAATAATATGGATTTTATCACTTCAATATATAATTTATCACAAAAATTTGAATTTATGTTCGGCTACGCGCGTTAACTGCGACTACGTACCGATCAAACAAATAGCTGCAAAATCGTATATAATTATGGTCAATAATATCATGATCATAATATGATATTTTACAAACTGGGACAACAACTTGTGGTGTTTTAACATTTTGGCCCTTAATAATGCAAAAATTATTATTTTTCAGGTGGATGAGAAGGATGATAACCTATCATGGAAAGCAATCGGCTACACTGGACCAGACTCAAAATTCAAAGCCCAAACTCAGCAGTCCAAGACATTAAAACAAACTGGACTCAGAGAATGTGATGATCAACAAGAAGAAGAAACATTAGAAGACTTTTGTGGACCTCTTTACAGAGGCCTCATTAATCTGAAGAAACCAAGGGACATGGCTGTTGACATGCTTCGAGGGTTTGGGTTTCCTGTCGTCTTAGTTCCCTCTCGGAAGCCCAATCCTTCAGGTTCATCTAATCATTCTTTAGCTATCAAATGTGATGCAGTTGTGGTTGGTTCTGGCGCAGGTGGGGGAGTTGTTGCTGGTGTTTTGGCCAAGGCTGGCTACAAAGTGCTTGTCTTGGAGAAAGGAAATTACTTTGCCAGGAAAAATCTCTCACTTCTTGAAGGCCCAACCATGGATCAAATGTATTTGTCTAGTGGGTTTTTGGCAACGGATGATACGAGTGTGCTAATTCTTGCAGGCTCCACAGTCGGCGGAGGCTCTACAATTAACTGGTCTGCCTCAGTTCGAACCCCTCAGCATGTAATTAAGGACTGGAGTGTGTGCCATGAGCTAGAAATATTTGATAGTGAACTATACAAAGAAGCCATGGATGTTGTCTGCGAAAAAATGGGAGTTCAATCTGAATTCCAAGATGAAGGATTCCAAAACGCAATCCTTAGAAAAGGGTGTCAAGAATTGGGTTATCCTGTGAATACCATTCCTCGAAATTCACCACCAGATCATTATTGTGGTTGGTGTTGTCTTGGCTGCAAGGATGGGAAAAAGAAAGGCACCTCCGAGACATGGCTTGTGGATTTAGTAAGTTCAGGCAATGGTGCTATTCTTCCCGGTTGTGAGGCCATCAAAGTCTTGAACAAAACAAAGAAAGGAAGAGAGAGGAATATAGCAACTGGGGTTGCTTTCGAGTACGAGTATAAAGGAGCAAAAGAAATTTGTGTAGTGGAGTCTAAGGTGACTATCGTTGCGTGTGGCGCCCTCAGTACACCAGCATTGTTGAAAAGAAGTGGGTTGAAGAATGCCAACATTGGAAAGAACTTGCATCTACATCCAGTGGCAATGTCATGGGGCTATTTTCCGGACAAATCCCCATCCGATATTTGGCCAGAGGCAGAGAAGAAAAGCTATGAAGGAGGGATAATGACAGCAATGTCTCCAGTTGTTGCAAATTTTGATGGGTCTGGATATGGAGCATTGATACAGACACCTTCATTGCACCCCGGTACGTTCTCCGTGTTAATGCCGTGGGTTTCCGGCACAGATATGAAAAACCGAATGTCCAAGTTTTCTAGGACGGCCCATATATTTGCATTGGCAAGGGATAAAGGTTCAGGAACAATGCTTTCACCGAGCTCAATTAGTTACCAAATGGAAGTTGCTGATGAAGAGAATCTAAAGAAAGGGATAGAGAAGGTACTGAGGATTTTGGCAGCAGCCGGAGCTGAAGAAATCGGGACTCATCATGTAAAAGGAAAGACCCTAAACGTAAAGAAAGCAAGCTCTCATGAGTTTGAGAAGTTCGTGAACGAGGAAAGTTCAAGGCCATTGAGAGAGCTTTCGTCTCCCTTATGTTCAGCGCATCAGATGGGTAGCTGCAGGATGGGGGTTGACCCAAAGAAATCAGTGGTGAACCAGGTGGGAGAGACATGGGAGGTGGAGGGGCTTTTCATAGCTGATACGAGTGTCTTTCCAACAGCTTTAGGTGTGAATCCAATGGTCACTGTTCAGGCTATAGCTTATTGCACTGCACAATCTGCTCTTGAAGTTCTTAAGAGGAAGAAGTAGGAAGAAGTGCAGATAGCCCTCCGTTTATTCGGCTTGGACAAGTGTTAAGTTGACCAAACATTTTCCTTCTATTTATATGGTCATGTACTTTTGTGTACAATCCAATAAATGCAATTGCCTGTTATCTCAAATTCTTTAAACATCGATTGCTTGGATTCCTCAATCATTTCCCCACTATTTCCTGTTTACAAAATATCATCAACATATAGGTAAATGATTAGAAATTCACAAATGAATTTTTTTCATATAGACTGCATGCTCATATGGATATTTAGTAAAACCATTCTGATGGAGGTAACTATCAATGTGTGCATTACAGGCCCTGGTGCCTGTTATAAGCCATACAATGCCTTCTTTAGGCAATACACCTTGTTTTCTTCTTCTTCTTCTTCTTCTTCATTTTTGAAGCCTTCTGGTTGTTGTACATACACTTATTCTTCAAGGAATCCATTGAGGAAGGCAAATTTTACATCAAGTTGGTATATCTTCCATCTATGATGATCAACAATGTCACAATATCAAGTCTTGCAAATGGTGCAAAAACTTCTTCATAATTTGGACACAAAATCAATCACAATGCTGGACTGGGTATAACGTATGTTAATCTGGCCAAATTCGATAAAATCTTACAACAAAACTATCTTCCTGCATTATCTAGGTCAATAAGCTTTGCATTGTGAATAAGGAAAATTGCACTGGAAACACACTACAAAGTTTAACACTTTTACCAGCGATTATGTACCGCTGGCTATACCCACAAAATCACTGCCATACATCTAACCCAGCGATTTATAAGTCGCTGCAAATTCGCCGATATTAAAGCCCCACTTTAGATCTACTCCAGCGGAACCCAAAACTTGCCGCCATATTTTTTATTTCCGGCGAATATTTATTCGCCGTTATCTTGTACTTAATCGCCGCAAATTCAACATAGGATTCAGTTGTGAAACGCTAGGAAAGATTTTTGGCAGCGATTAATTGTTGACGCTAAAAGTGAAAATATCGCTACCAATAATATTTCCCAGAGATTCATCAAAATCGCCGTAATATGAGTTCAAGTATGTAGGTGCATTTGGCAGCGATTAATAGTCGCCGGGCTTCATTAATACTCGTGATTTTTTTATCGCTGCAATTGGAGTTGCCCCTTTTACCAGCGAACATGAGATCGCTGCCAAATACTAGCTTACGGCGAGTTTTTAATCGCCGTTAATTGATGTTTCAATTCGATAAGTCTTTAGCGGCGATGTCAATATCGCCGCTATTGACATATGGACAGCGATGTTTGGTATCGCCGCAATTTAGAGAAAACTATTTAAATTTCATTGCGGCGAATTTTAAATCGCTGGTATTGAGGTTTTAGTAGCGATTTGTACATCGCTGGTTTAGGACAATTAAAGTTTTGAGTTTTTAGCAGAGATAAATTGTCGCCGGTAAAGGCGTTTAATTCACCGGTAAAACTTAATTCGCCTTTAAATTTCCTGGGCCTAATTTTCTTTCTAGGCCTGGTTTTTAGTTGTTCCTAAATGCAACATTCATAATCAATGGCTGCTTCATTCATTCAAGTTGAACATCGATATAACATGCAAAGTAAAATCCCATCAACAAACATCCAAGCCCATCAACAAATCCAAACTCAGATCGATTACAATGGGGTGGTGTATTGTATTCTCATATACAAACTGAGCTAAATCCAGAATAATAAATAACCATCACAGTCATTTCTCATTTTGTATTCAACTCTACTATCCACTGAAATAAAACAACCAATATCAAACAAAGCCCTAAGCGTTGTCTCTGTAAATTAATAGGGAAGCCCCCCCACAATTAACCCAACAGCGGCCAGGTTCAGTACTGGATTTGGGCTACCTTGGACCAAGTGTTGCAGCACGGGATGCGTTGTACGCACTAGGTCTCCTCACCTTAATAGGGGCACCTTGAAAAAAGTAGAAACAATGAAAGAGGTCAGTCCCATGTCATGTACTAACCCATCCAACTAATACATAGGTGGTAGCTTATGAAGACAAATCGAACTCAAGCACCAAAATACCTGGACCAACAGTGTTTCCTCCAATTGCAGCCATAACATGACCGAAAATATGTTGCAACAGACTGCAGTAGAACATTTAAGATAATTAGGGTACCCTTGGGTTTTCCCAATGAGTATGGCTAACAAGAATAAATAGTAAACCAAGCTTACAACTAAGACTAGTTTTTGCACTCCAAAGGGGGCGGCTTTTTGTGTTCTTTACTTATGTTTTATGAAAGCAAATTTGAACCCAAATAAATTAGATGCAACTGCACCTGGCCTGAACTCATGCATACCTGTGATATCATGGGAATAGACCCTCAAACAATGTTTCCGGTCAATGTGCCCACATATTCCTCCCTGTAAAAGTTGATTATCCCAGTGAGAGGCATGCTGAATATCCAATGTATCCTCGATATACCTTCACAACTTTTGCTAAAATATTAAAAACTTTTAGTGGGATAAATATTTTGCTTCTATAAAATACTATCACGTGGATATACAATACTAGTTTACCAAATTAATTCAACAATACATGCTAGATATTGACCCTCAAAAGCCCAATAGCTTCCAATCCGTCCATTTCTAACTCTTGTAGGAACTAATAGTACTAGTTTAGATTATTTTTTTTTTTTTGGTATTTTGGAAAGCAAGCAGCAGGACGCACTCAATGGACAACATAATGGAAAATAAAATCCAGCTGAGTGTACGTACAACTGACAGAACAAGACCAAATCCAACTTCATCTTTGGTAAACATAATGGAAAATAAAGACTGTTCTAATTTACTCTCAAGACACAAAATTCCCAAAGCAATTAATAACTTAATTCCCATCAACAAACCCAAAGTGACATAATGGCACAACACGCACTCAACATGCAGGGACAAACACCTGCTATCTTTGTTTTCTCCTTGGACCAATATTAATGTTAGACTATCATCATCATCATCATCTAGGATCACGTCTCATTCTCAGAAAGTTTAAATTCTAGAATAAAAAAATTAGAAACATTAATCGTATATATAATTATAAGAAAAATATTATTTTTGGACAATTTCGCAAAGAATGGTGCAAATCTGGAACTTAATTAAATCACAAAGAAGACCTTATTGCCATAGGCAGGGACTAATAATATATATTATATAGGTGGTCCGTAAAACAAATTAGGCTTAGCTTATAAGCTTGAGAATGACTGGAAAATTAGATAGTTGTTCATGATATATATAACCTAATTAGTAATACTATCATGATCTTCTTTTTCTTGTTTTGGTAATAATTAGCAATCAAAGGTTAACGCAGCCAAGTTGGATTAACAACGTACGTCTTACCTATACCTACCTACTTGTTGATGAATGAATATTTGCCTAATTATAATATATATAATTAGGCATATATATTATATATATATATATATATAATTAATTAAATGCAAATTTAAACAACTTAATTGCTCGATAGCTTTACACTGAATTAGAAAATGCATGCAATGGATCGGAGCCAAGCATCAAAGGACGAGTTAGCTTTATATATAATATGAATAATGAATATATATTAGCTAGCCAGACCTGCCACCACCTAATTATTTATATATATATATATATATATATATATATATATATATATATATATGGACACGATGATCTTGCTGAATGCAACTCATCAGATTTGTTTGGCTTTCATTGACCAAATTAAAGCCACCTAATTCCCTCACCTAATTAATTAATTTGTTTTTTCATTCTGGCTAGCTTTTGCATATTATATCAGAGAAAGGCCCTTCATTTAAAACTTGCCTGGAAATTGATGACTGAGGATTCTCTTTGGACAAATTTCTTTCGTTCGAAATATGTGGCACATAAACCTTTGTTGCTGATGGATGCTCAAAAGGGTACAAGCTTTTGGCGGATGATTGTTAGAAGTATTCCCACAGTTTTGAGTAACTCTAAATGGAAAATCCGAGAAGGTAATGTATTTTTCTGGTATGATAATTGGTTGGAGCAGGGTCCTCTTGCAGAAAATTATTTTGTGAGTGAACAGCCTCTTTTGAAGATTAAAGATTGTAATTTGGATAGAGGCTGGGATATGGCTCGGTTAGAGAGGCTCGTGGGGACTGATACTGCAGAAAGGGTTCTAGAGGTGCTTGCTAATTGTAAGGAAGGAAGGGATTTGCTAATCTGGGCTCCTAGTGAAAATGGTAAGTTTTCTACAAAATCAGCTTGGGAATGTGTTCGTGTTAGAGGTCAGAATTTAGAGGGGCATAAATGGATTTGGAATAAAATTCTTCCAAAAAAATTCTCCATTCTAATGTGGAAGGCTTGGCATGGAGCTTTAGCAGTGGATGATAAAATTCGAAGACTTGGTATCCCTTTAGTCTCGAGATGTAGCTGTTGTATTCAAGGAAAATATGAAGATTTAAATCATGTTTTATTTTATGGTGAAGTGGCTGCTGAAGTCTGGAAAAAAATTAGAGTTTTGCTTGGTCCTCCAATTAGAAGAAACTGGTATGAAACCTGCCTTAGTTGGTTTCGGAGGGCCTCAAATACCTCTCAAGCTGGTGTCATATTGGGTGTTTTACCTATAGTTATTTCGTGGAGGCTTTGGAATTGGAGATGCAAGACCCGTATGGAAGGGAAGATGGAATCTGGGCAAGTTGTGTGGTATTCTATCAAATAGTGGGTGGGCATCATCTGTCAAGGGTTTTCAAAGCCTAAGAAATTTACTCAAACTGACTTTTACATTCTGAATTGCTTCAATATACAGAAAGTTCCAATCAAGCAACAAAAAATTAATTACATAGCATGGTCCAAGCCGGATCAAGGCCGTGTGAAGCTAAACACGGATGGGAGTAGTCGAGGGAATCCAGGTGAGTCAGGGGCAGGCAGTGTGATTCGGGATATGCATGGGAGGTTGCTGTTAGCATTTGCTAAGAATCTCGGGTATGGTAATAGCACTTATGCAGAGTTAAGAGCACTGTTAGAAGGTGTCAAACATTGTAAAAAAATGAATTTCAATGCAGTTGATATAGAAATGGACTCTAAAGTGATTCTGGCATGGTTAGATAAGAACAGATGCGGTAGCTGGTATTTGGTTATGGATGTACGGTTTATGCACATTCATAGGGAGGGTAATGCTGCTGCGGATTGGTTAGCTAGAAGGGGAGCAACTGAGGGTGATGTGGAATGGCAGAGTATGGGGGAGGTTTATCCTTTGTTACGGGGATTGATTAGAGTTGATAAATGGGGTCTCCCTTCAATCAGGCGGAAGAACTAGTTAAGTTGATCTGTGTGTGTTGTGGGTTGCTGCTGGCTTTCGTTCATGCAGTTTTTGTTTCGTGGTTTCTGTCGTTCGTGCAGTTATAATGTGTTCGGGTTTTTGTTGTGGTTTGTATTTATAGGCAGTGTTTGAAGTAGCAGGTTTTTGATTAGGTTAGGATGGGTCTATTGTGTTAGGTGGTTTTGTCTTTTGATTTTCGGTTTTGGTTAGATATAAGGGATGTTTGTAATTCTCGAGTCTCGATTTTGTAACCACGGTTTTCCTCCGCCATAAGTGAGGTTTTTTTAATAAAATTGGGACGGGGTCACTAATGGACAGGTGGCTTCCGACTCTTCTATAAAAAAAAAAAATATCAGAGAAAGACTAACATATATGATGATTGATCTAAGAACCATGCATGCATGCACCCAGCTGGGGGGTACAAGTTCATGCATGCATGGGCATCTTCTATCGATCCTTCCAGTACCAGCTTGAAGTTTGAAAAATTCATGAGTTGGAAGCTGTTTGAACCAATAAATTCATGGGAATTAATTAATGTCAGATCTGGCCGATCGCCATTTACAAACAATTCAGCTTTATATAATAACGTCCTGAATTTTTTTATTTTTATTTTTTATGGGTATTTTAACTGTAGAGAACGCTGACGAATTTGAGTCATAATCTAATTATCCCAATACTATTAAAAACAAAGTAAATATTAAATACGATGAGTAATATATATCATCTGGAAATTAAATAACATCGTGCTCATAATTCTCTCTATGCTGCCAAGTAAAGAATGTGACACTACAACACAATTGGTTTTTAGTGACGGTTGAGAAATTGTGACAGTCCCTAGACCGTCACTAAAAGGTATTTTCTGTGACAGTTTTTGGAAACCATCACTAAAGATAGAATGAGATTTTTTTACATTCGAACGTATAAGACATATGCGTTCGAACGTCACATATACGTTCGAACGTTATGTCTGTTTACGTTGGAACGTAAAGTGTTTTGGCGCAACCGTTCGAATGTTATTAATTTTACGTTCGAACGTAAAATGTTTGCACCAATGTTCGAACGTTAAGTAATAACATTCGAACGTTTATTGTAAATTTAAATTAAATGACTTTAATTTAAAAATTATGTGATTTTTATTGTGCATAATTTGTGAACAAGTCTAAAAAATTGAATTGTATATATTTATATATACACACTTTGTAATATATAAATATATATTATTGATTTATATATATTTGAAATGCAGTG
This sequence comes from Juglans mandshurica, assembly GCA_022457165.1. Lineage (NCBI taxonomy): Eukaryota > Viridiplantae > Streptophyta > Magnoliopsida > Fagales > Juglandaceae > Juglans > Juglans mandshurica. The sequence goes on from CM039622.1 coordinate 22,677,784, forward strand.
ATTTAATATTAAAGTTGGAAATTATAACATCAAAGAAGATTAAAAATTGAAATTAAAAAACGATAAAAATATTCAATAATATTTTTCGTTACAAATATTAAAAATAAAATACAAAAAATGATAGAACGTAGTAAACAACAGTCAGATGATAACGTTATCTGCAAAAGTCGAACTCCGTACTTCCTCCGTCAAGGTATCAACCTTGTCATTGAGGATAGTTACACGATGGGTGAGTTCGGCAACAGACGCCGATATAGCCTCGAGCGATCGATCGATCTTATGATCAATATGCGCAGTCAACTGTGATATGACCGCATCAACCCAAGCAGGCCGCACATCTCCTGCAGATGTACTCGGCGTATGCTGACTAGTACTCCCGACATGACCTGGCTCAGGCTGCGTAGGAGGAACTAGATCCTCTACAGGGGTGGCTGACGTCCCCTCGCCTGTCCAATGCTACGCCGATATGTGGTCATGTCAAGGGAGCTCATCTGATCTTTGACCCGCTCCTCTGGCTGGGTCGGCACTCCCCGTGCAAGTAATAGTCGGCTGATGAGGACACCATATGGGAGATTATCCGTGGAGACGATGCTCGCCTCGTAACGGATCCTCTCAAAAATGTGCAGTGGCAAATCTATAGGATCTCCACGTGCCACTCGTATAAAAAATTGTGCCCGAAGCCGACTAAATGTGGTTTAATGAGCCACAGGATCGACATTTGTTGCAACAATCAGGTGCAACATGCGGAAGAAATGCAGCAGATGGATATGGTTGAAGGCGTTCTTCCGCTCGATCTGCATGCGATCCCTCCCGGTGAGGATGTAGAAATCCTCGTCTCGGTCATCATCCCGAGCCTCGACGCCAGTATCCTCAGCCTCTGACTGGCCTGCATCTCTGGCTGATGCTGGCTCACATCCCCGGCCAGTAGATGATGTAGAAGTGCCTACATCCTCACGGGGTGTTGAGTGTGTAAATGTCTGAGCACCTCGATGAATCCCGAGGTGCTCGCCGATGACATCTGCCGATACCTCAATAGAAACACCGCGTACAGTCACGGTGTGAGAGGATGCATCTGGAGGCATGTCACACATCCCCATATAGAATTCTTGAACCATTGAGGGGTATACCTTCCCCCTCAATGTGCAGATATTTCCCCAGCCTCTACTGAGGAAAACATCTCTTAGGTTCGTCAGCTGCCAACAGAGTTCGTCGAACTCATTAATTAAGACCTCTCTCTCTACCATAACAGTACGAGCTCCGATACGGGCAGTGTCCGACGTGGCTCCTTCCCTCCCTCGTTTTCGTGTATGCAGTGGAAGAGCCATATCCTGAAAATAGAAAAGGAAAAAAAAATTATTTACAATAATGCATTTTTTTGTATTAATTTTAAGATGCTCTGCATTAACGTTCGAACGTTTTATCGTTAACGTTCGAACGTTAAAGATAAAAACGTTTGGACGTTAATTTATACGTTCACACGTAAAATAATGTAAATAAATTTACGTTCAAACGTAAACCAAATACGTTCGAATGTACAGATGTACGTTCGAACATAAGCAGTAAACATATACGTTCGAATTTAAGTTCGAACGTATTTGTTTTACGTGTGAACGTAAATATGAACGTCCGAACGTCGAAACATGAATAATGTAGAAAATCACTACGTTCGGATGTTATAATTAAACGTCCGACCGTATGTGATTTACGTGCGAAAGTAAATATTCACGTTCGAACGTATGTCGTTTAATAATATTCACGTCCGAATGTAAGACGATTAACGTTCGAACGTGGAAGCCGTAACGGCTCTGTAATTTAAACGTCGTACGTTCGAATGACACGGTGAAACGTTCGAACGTTTCAACGCAGAATGGCTGAGTCGACTCAGCCATTATTGAAATCTCAAAAATTTCTCTACAAGGGTCTAAATGCCGAAATGTCACCATGTAAATGAAGTATACACTTCAAGAAACATTTCTACGGTGACTATTCGGCCAATGACTGGCCTTGGTGGCCAGAAAATGAAGTTGAACATCCGATAATATTTATCCGGTTTTAAACAAAACTCAATCCTAATCTCAATCTAAATCTCAATAAAATACATGTTATTTGCATAAAAGATGAATGCCTACCTTTTAGTGACGGTTATGGCGGCGGTGACGGAGGCGTGGTGGCAAATAACGGAGAAGACGATGGTAACGGGCACCGAAATGTCGTTTCGACGTTCGGTTTTGGCCTTATATACACAGAACGTTCGAACGTACTTATTATTACGTTCGAACGTTTGTCAATTTAATTTCCAAAATTTTATCTATAATATATTATATTATAAATGTTTAAGTTATATATTAAGATGTTATATAATATTATTGACAATTAGATTATTGGTTTTTTTGTGAGTGCTTGTTATATTTATAAAGTTTAGCAATATGTTTATATATACATGTTGTTGTGATTTTATGCTTACTCTTGAAATAATTGTGATTATTGTTTGCGAATTTTGTGAATAGTTTATGAGTTTATGGTGTTTATTGATGAATTAATAAGTAACAATTTAATATATATTATTGATTTATATATATGGTATAGTTTATCATTTAAATTATATTATGCTATCATACTATACAATGTAGTATATAGTTATAGATATATAAAATGTAGTATAGTTATTATACTATAAGTTAGTATATAATAAAGAATTTAATAAGTAACAATTTAATATATATTATTGATTTATATATATGGTATAGTTTATCATTTAAATTATATTATGCTATCATACGTTATAATATGTTGTGATATGAATTTGAAAAATTGTGATAATAATATTTGAAATTAAGTAATAACAAGCATAAAAGTAACTCTTTAAGAATTATAATAATTAAAATTATAGTATAACCATTGAAATTTAAGTATGATAATTAAATATTTATAATAATTTTTGAAATTAAGTAATAACAAGCATAAAAGTAACTCTTTAAGAATTATAATAATTAAAATTATAGTATAACCATTGAAATTTAAGTATGATAATTAAATATTTATAATAATTTTTGAAATTAAGTAATAACAAGCATAGAAGTAACTCTTTAAGAATTATAATAATTAAAATTATAGTATAACCATTGAAATTTAAGTATGAAAATTAAATATTTATAATAATATTTGAAATTAAATAAAAACAAGCATAAAAGTAACTCTTTAAGAATTATAATAATTAAAATTATAGTATAACCTTTGAAATTAAGTATAACAATTAAAATTATATTTTAAGAATAATGATCTTGTACACAACGAGGGAATATGATCTTGAAGAAATGTTGAAATTTCAATTTAATTGCTTGACTGTCATAGTCTCTTCGGCCTTGAGAGTTGTCAAGGTCGGACAGTTTGTAATGGTTAAGTAATTAGACTAAAATTTAAACATTTCTTCAAGATCATTCTCCCTCGTTGTGTACAAGACATGAAACGTAGAGTCACATAATCTTTCATCCCTCTTTAGTTTAACAATATAACACTACTTGAAGGTGACATTGTTAATTTAAACAACATGGAGATATTGTTGTATGATTTTTTGTTAGATGCGTGTGACATTGCATAAATACCCTTAGACCCGTTTGGGAATCAGTGTACATTTATGTGTCCACTGATTCCTGAATTGTCCAGTGTGGACAGTTTGAGATTATATTATCTGTATTACACATTTTTGTTACTCGCTACTTTCCACGTTTAATATGAAGTTTCGGTATCTTCTTCTACTGTTCTTCGGGTATACTGTTCGTAGGGTCACAATCCCGATATTTGAACATGTATACTTGGAGAATTATGGGGAGGTGCTGCCGGAATTTCTACTAACGTGGAAATTAGTAGAGTGACGAGATTTGTGTAATATGGAGAATATAATCTCGAATGGGATAGGACCAACTACCTTATCAAAAAAGTAATGAGAATTGGAAGCAAGACATGCATGTGAGTTTTCAATGTACGTGTTATTAATATCTGGATGTTTTTAGAAATGGACAAAAATTGGATGCGTCTGGACGATAGACTTGGAAAGGATTACGTACCCTATGCATGTGGAGTAAGAACTTTCATTGATTTTGCACGGTCCTCTGCTGATAGTCGTGGTTACATTAAGTGTCCATGTCGAGGGTGTAAAAATTTGTGTGCGATAGGATTGGATGAAGTAGAGCGTCATATATTTGTGAACGGTATGGATCTGGGGTATACGCGATGGGTACTGCATGGTGAGCCGTATGAAGGGTCAGCAGATGTATTGGTCGATCATCACAATTATTTACTGCACATGGATGATGATTATGAGCATGATGAGATGGAGGAGATGTTGGGTGACATTGGAGCTGGGATGTTTATGGATGAGGTTAACGACAATGCCTCAAGTGGTGGATCAGGGACTGATTGTGAAAATTTTCCTTCACTGTGGGAAGATGCAAAGCGCGAGCTTTACCCAGGTTGTACAAAACATTCCAAAATGTCGTTTATTGTGCGGTTGCTTCACATAAAATCATTGTGTGGGATGTCGACGAAAGCAATAAACATGGTATTGGACTTATTTAACGAGGTGCTTCCCGAAGGGTCTGCATTGCCTAAGAAGTTTTATGAAGCGAAACATTTGAGAAAGGGATTAGGATTTGAGTACAAGTCCATACATGCATGCAAGAATGATTGTGTATTGTTCTGGAAGGAGAACGAGGAGAAACAAGCATGTCCTGTATGTGGAGAATGATTCTGCACGTCGCGGTCGTGGCTATACACGTGGAATCTCTCTTGAAAAAAATAGAAGGCACGGTAAACTGAAGATCACAATTCCTGATAATTCCACTGGAGGAGTGGATGATAGTGCAGCAGCGCTTTCCTCCTATATTGGCATAGTAGTTCGAGCTTATGCTCCATTTTATGTGCGCTCATGGCGAGATGTTCCGATGAGATTAAGGAGCACATTCGAAGTCGTGTGCTGGTGAGTTTACTTTTCAGTATATTTTTTTCACTTAGATTAATATATTATATTTTTTACCTGATTCCCTTGTTAGGATGAATTCGACCTCGACTTTGGCCGTAGCGAGGATTTGAGAACCGTGAATGAGTTGATGGCTACACTATTCCGACGTCACAAAGGACGATGTCATGACCACTTCAAGAAGTTTGAGACGTTGGAAGAGGCTGCGCAGTCTCCTTTTCAGCAGATGAAGTTAGATGATTGGAGAAAGTGTTGTGATCTTTTCGCATCTCCAGATTATCAGGTATTTTACATTTATATCTTTTAATTATTTACATTCATATTCGTTTTATACATTATATGTATACATATTACAATTAACATTTTTAATATATTTTGTAGCACTTGAGTTCTACAAATGCACAGAATAGATCCGTTCTGACTGTCCACCATCGTGCCGGTTCAAGGTCATTCCACCGTCTTGCTGAAAAAATGGTAATTAAAAAATTATAGAATCCATTTATTTTCCTGATATTCTTTCTGATAAGTACTAACTAATTCTTTTTAAAATTGCTAATATTGTCGCTTTGTTAGAAACGTGATGATCCTGAAAACTTTTCCCTCATTCATGTCTATGCTGCTGCTCACACTAATGAGCATAGTGAGTGGATGGATCCTGTCACTGCAGATAATTATGTAAGCAGTTTTAATTTTGTTAAATAAATTTTTTATAGAACATTTTAATAGTTTATTTCTTATTTCTATTTCTTTTAATACGTTACTAATTATTTACGATCATTACCTTTTAAATTGAGAGCAAAATGTTGGAGATGCAGTCGACTTCTGTGGAATCCTCTCCTAGTGACATAGACATATTCACCCAAGTGCTCGGGCCGCAGTCTAGTATGGCAAGAGGTTTGGGACGATCTATCAAGCATAAATGTTCATCCTCCTCAACCTCATCGGCTTCACAAATTAATAATCTTACAGCAGATTTAGAAGCTGCACGGCGTGAGAATGAGTATATGAGGTCGAGACAGCAAGAGTTAGAGTCTCTCTTAGAACGACAGTCTCATTTAGAGACGCGTTTGCAGGACCAACAGAGAGACCAAGAGGAAAGAATACGCAGAGAAGTGCAAGAGCAAGTGCAACGAGAGATGATGGTGCAAATGGAGCGTGTTATGTCGTTGCAACAGAATCCCCGTGGGCGAGGGAAAAAGAAGAAATAAATTTTATCAATATTTCTGACTAGTTTTAATATCTAATTTTGTACTTTTATAAGACATTGTTACTTGTTAATTGGGTATGTAATATGATACCATTGGTATTTTGTTTTTAAATGTTATGAAATTAGTATTTCTGATCTGTACGTTCGAATGTAAATAAAAATCGTTCGAACGTTGGTTCACACTGTAACAAACGTTCGAACGTAAATACAATTGAATCGTTCGAACGTTAAACCGACTAACGTTCGAACAAAAAACTTGCATTCGGACGCTCCTTCGTTTACATTCGAAATAACGTCCGAACATTAAACGCGCTACGTTTGAACATTTACGTTTACGTTCGAACAAATGTTCGAACGTTTATTGTAATTAACGTTCGGCCGCATTAACATTCGAACGTAAATATGATACGTTCAAACGATATACAACAAACGTCAACTTCTCTCATTCGAACGCCAATCGGTCGGGTATAACGTCCGAACGTTTAATTTTATGTCCGAACGTTATTTTCTGTGACAGTTCATAACTGTCACAAAAAAAGGAACGTTCGAACGTTGTACAGAATGGAACACTTCCAACCGTCACTAAAAATATTTTTTGTGACGGTTGAACAGTAAACCGTCACCAAATGTTTTCTGTGACTCACTTTAGGTGACGGTCATGGTGACGGTTTACCATTTTTTTGTGACAGTTTCCTCTGTCACAAAACACACATTCTGTTGTAGTGTGAACATATATCTCCTTTTTTGTCTTATATATTATATACACGTACAAGTGAAAGCTATAACCTGTACGATTAATGCAGGGACAAACACCTGCTATTTTTGTGTAGGATCGATTTGCTTTTTACTTTATCAGTACCTCAAACTACAGTTCTTTTTGCTACAAACACAAAAAAATAATACAGTTCTTTTTATAATTATGATTTGACCACCAAGCCCCTAGAAATTGTCAAGTTTTGCATCATATCCTACCATATATGTAACCTAACATGTATATATATATAGTGGAGAATTTGCAAGGAAAGTAGTTGTTCGAAACTAATAAATTATGATATGATAGTTTGGGATCAATAGGATTGCAAATTAATTCAACAAAACATCTTGTATAGAATCCAATCACAAATAAAGCATATCAGAGAGCAAGACTAGAGCAAGACTGGCAGTGAATTTTAAATAAGCTGTGGCATTACCTTTGTGTGTCTTTGTATGCGTGAGGCTGCAACTTCATGCACAACAACTCCATCCGTCATAACTTCAAGCACATCCTCAACAAAGAGAGCATAGGAACTAGCCTGGAATTACAAGCAAATTGCATTTGGTGGGGATTGTGAGTTTTACAGAGAATATTCAATGGTCAATACTCAAAAGTACCATGTTGAGAAGTAAAGAGGCTGACATTTCAGAAACTATCCTAACATGACTAGTTATATCTTTAATTATCAAAATTATTATGTGAAAATATAAAGGATATTTTGCAGAAAGGACATACACATTGCATGAAGGGCCACACAAAGATGTCTTTGAATTTGACAACGGAGGTCCAAGGGCAAATGGCTCAAAATGGATTCTTCATCTACACCTCTCGTGGCAAGCCATTTGTATTGAACATGCACGATATTCTCCATCATCAGAATTTCAGCCCAAGTAGTTATCATCCACGGGATTAAAATCATTTCATTGTCACTGCACCAATCATAGCAGTGCATACTGGGACTATATCATCGACTCAAACCATAGATGTCCAAGAACAGACTGAGATCATACCAATTTACACACCACTTATATGGCAACCCCATATGGCACCAATGCGAAAAATGGTCCCTATTTGGCAAGTGTGTGGTATTTTAAGGGAAATTAATTATTGACATTTGAAGATAAGTACAAGCGACACTGGAGACTTGCAAAATATGTGTAACTACTATAGATTCTAATGGGCTGAGTTTTCATGATTTAATCATCTCTTTTCTTATTCCTAATCAAGAGTTCATCTTGTATACTACTCATGTGCTTGGGCTATGCCTTTTGGGATTTTAATAGAATCTTTGTTTGGTTATTTATTTAATTCTTGGAAATAAATAACCATAAATGAACGAATATCGAACTAGTACACTTGAAAGATACAAGCACACAATCAGCAAGAGGCTCACCATAGAATATTTTGAGAAAAGATCCTTAGGCATCAAGATCACATCCCACTAGCTGAGTGTACGTAGATATTCTTCTCGACAGAGGACGACAGGAGGAACTGTGGCAAACACCAAAAATAGCATTAATATTCATCGGGTTTGGGAAACCAAGTTGCTAGAAATATATTGAACACTTCACTTGTACAAGTACCAAGTACATTTTATGGTGGATAACTCCAAATGATACTAACCCCATTTGCAGACCATGAGAGATCCAAGAGATCCGCGGTGTAGACATAGATCCAAGATTTAAAAAGCCTATATATATAATATTATATATATATATAGCCCAGTGTTGTATAGACTAAGTACAAAAACCACCCAAAAGCACAACACGTCGACACCCTAACTTCATATCTCCTCGGTGTCACAAAAAACCACCCAAAAAATGTGCCCTTTTATGAGAAGCCCCTTATGGGCCGGGGGAATCGTTACACTGAGTCTGTCGAACTGACTCAGTGAACGACGGGAAAGCCCTAAAGAAAGACTGCATCAGATTGTCATTTTGTATCTGATGCTCCCTCAGCTCCCGCAACTCTGTCCTCATTTCATCCAGCTGACTCTTGTAAGCTTCAGCATCCTTCTTATATTGTTCAGCATCCTTCTTATATTGTTTAGAATCTTTCTTGTACTTTTCAGCCTCAAACATGTATTGTTGCATTTGAAGTTTGTCACGTTGTCTACTTGACTCGAGGATGACCATTTCCCCAAGTCCCCGTGCATATCCAGGTCGATGGCCAAGAACCTCCCTAAAGACAGTCGCTGCTGCCTCATCACTACGTTGCTCTGGTGCAAGGCCATCCAACATACCTTGCATCGCCTTCTGCACATTGACAAAGCAACGATTATGCACAAATAATCAGCTAGTGCTATGTTAATATTTATCACGTATAGAAAGAAACATAGATCCCAACGGCTGTTTCTGTACTACTCACATAAGTACTTTTTGTAGCATCTGTGACAAATGCATTCTTTTTCTTCGACCAACGCGTATCTTTGTAGAAGTCGACCAAATTCCCATTCTCATTGCGCTGTCATGTGTGACAAATGAGTATAAGAATACTCATTTAATATAAGAAAACGTTATTCTGTGGATGAACCATGTGACATTTGAACAACAAAAGCTATGAGTAACCACCTTTAGTAATAGTAATGTAATATTGTCACTAAAATCTCCAAGTAAAGTACATTTTCACTATTCTATTGAAATGAAAAGATTGTTTTCCCATAGACATACCTTTTGCTCAAGTAATCGGACGAATGATTTACGTCCTGATGTGTGATTAATGGCCTGCTCGTTTCGGTTCTCCCGATTTTGAGCTGAAATTTTCTGTCATACACATTAGGGAACAATTACTTATAATAGACAAACATATTTGCCACAACAATATTTAGACATATTAAATTGATGCATATTATATGGTTGTATGTGAGAAAGATCATCTGTACCTTGAAGGCATCGCTGCCCCACCTTTCACACAACTTCACCCATACAATGGGGTCCACCAGACTAGTTCCATTAGCCAACGCTTCTACGTGGCTTCCATAGGATTGATAAATCTTGTGCAAGTCGTGGTGGAAGGAGTTGAAGCGCTTACGTAAGGCCTTTGTCACCGTCAATCGATGGTTTTCGCGATCCCAGTCCAACACAAAGTCACTCTACATAAGGCAACATGCAAACAATCAATGTGTCATCTCGTTAGTTAGGCGATGATTATACTACATAAACAACTTCCAAACAATCACAAGAACAAATTTGTATATATACCCGAACACGGTCGATTAGCTCCTCTTTAATCGCTGGTGGGACATCCGACCAATGCTTGTAACTCATGTCACAGTATTGTTTAACAATCCACGATACTCGTGTTGTGAACATAGATGCGTGTTCACAACATGTGGCTGTCTCACCATCGTTTATCTTCAACTGCACTTTCCCGTTCTTCCTTAGCTTGTCAAAGAAAATGCATCTAGATGGCCCACGAGTTTGTCTCCTCTATTCTTGCGTCCCTTCGGTCTCCGTTGGGGCATCTGCAGCTGTATTTTAAGGTGCAATATATTAGTATTTTTAAGTGTAATGTGGAATATTCACACTTAATAACACATACAAACATGATAATGCTTTCAAAATTAAAGTATTGGAAAAACATGCACCAGTTTGTTCTCGTGTAGGTGATTGTTCCACTGTATTTGGTGGGGGTTCTTGAATAGGTTCTCGCGCGTGAGTTGGCACAACGCATGGTGGGGGACTTGGGGGCTGTGTCGAGTCATCCGAGGAGGATTGATTACACTCCTTCGTGCTGTGATATGAAGATAATTTCGCACCACGTGGTCGGATGTGACGACCTGATCTTGGGATATAACGCCTTCCACCTCGAAGACCGCGAAGTCTACCTCCGCCTCTTGAACTGAGTCCTGGCTGGTTACCTGCACGAGTACAAGTTAATAACATAGTGGGATAAAATTGATGCCCTAATTGATACAAAATAATCTCAATATGCACAGACAGGTTTGTAAACAAGGTCATTTATCTACCATTTTCAGTTACTTTTAGGTAGACTAACCCTTACACTATGAGACTTTAAATAGACAAACGAATAACTGAGAGTCAGCCGTATATATACCTTGATAATGCATAGTGCTCCTCACACAGCCTCCCGGTATTGAACGTAACCTGAAGCAAATTAAATCACATGTTAGATACTATTTAATTTAGGTATGGATGTTGTAAAACCTGAATACTACTCACAAGATTGTTTACTACTTGCATAATAAGTAGTTCGAGCCAGGTAAAATGAAATTCTTCATGGTGGTAAGAAATAAATCAGAACATATATTTCACCCAAACTCATATTGAACTGTCTATATACACATACCAATTTCAAAGTCAATCTCATATTGTTAGATGTCTATATATACATGGGAATTTTGAACAAGAAATCTAATATCTCAACCTTAAATAAACGAAGTTCCTGGGTTGTACTTATAGGTCGCCAGACTCATCAGATGTTGATAGGCCATCCTCATCTGAATGTTTCCCCTCATTTGTTGATAGGTCCTCTTCAACAAGTTAACATGCACATTTGTTTCGCAAGTTAAACAAAAGTATTGACAAAACAAAAAAATTACACAAATTTTGCATGTCCAGTGTTCAAGAGAAATAACCATCTCCAACCAAATACATAGTCAAGATTAAACTAATTACATGATTTGATTTCGTGACAAATGACAAATTTTGGAATAAGCACAAAAACGAATTGTAGATTTCATTGAAGGGAGGAAAACAGATAAATTAGCAACTTGATACCTAGTGTACGATTGGTTGTATTTCATTTAAAAACAACCGGCGGTTTTTAACTCGCCGCTAAATAATACTTTTCCCAATGAATTTTTTTGCAGCGACTAAGAACTCGCCGGTATTAGACCAACTTTCTTGTAGTGTGATCTCTCTCTTTGTGATCTGGAGGGGCGCTCCTATATATATTTTCCAGTTGAAATGCCTTTTCGAACCCATACTTTTTATTTCTTGTAATTTTTAAGTTTCTCTTTTAATAAAGTGCTGCATGCACCAGCTTGGCGAAGAAGCTTGGTACTTTTTCTTGATCTTCTTCTCCTTCTCCTTCTCCTTCTCCGATCTTCTTCTTCTTCTTTTTTGCTGTCTAGACATTTTAATTATTGTCTCTTTTTATAAGCTAGGTGGCCATGGTGGGCATGATAATATATAGAGCAGTGAAAACTTGTTTGTCTTGATGATCGTCAGATGAACGTACGTGTTTGTTATTTGCTTAAGCATATTTTGATTAATAGAATATCGGCCATCAGTGATCAGTAATTATTATATATATATATATATATATAATCTGTACAAATTAATTAATTAATCATGCTTGTGTAGGTATATATATATATATAATTAATAATAATAATGCATATATAATATATAATATGTGTATGTTTAATTATTTAGTACGTATGTAGGCCTAGACACATGATCAGTACCCATGCTGCGCGCATGCAACTGAGCTAAATGTGTATAATTTGTAAGGAGAAAAAGGAGGAAGAGAGCTCAAGGATGCTCTATTGATCTTCATATATATTAGGTAACATGCCGATTAATTGGAGACGATTTTAATTATAATTCCCTGCTAGCTAGCTCTTAATTAATTTCTTGCAATAATGGGACCCCAAAAGCCAAAATGTGATAGCCAACATAATACATATATAATATATATGTATATATATATATATATATGAATATCAAATGCTATATATATATAGCTAGCTAGCTGGGCCTTTGACAAAGGCAACTCATCTTTGCCTCTATATATATCTTTCGGCTTCTTTCCTTTGCTCCAGCATTGACAAAGCCAACTCATGCATGTCTGCAGTTGGAATAAAAAGCTAGCTAGCTTTTTGGGACCCTCAAACTGATGATCTATTCACCGGCCTGGTCAATTCCTATTTTGTTTTGCAGAATGTTTGGTACGTACATAAACTTGGTAGCTAGAGTGGAATCTTTTATATCATCAACTGATCAATAAATATTTAAGCAGCAAATTAAGAAAATTTATAAATTATTACAAATAATTCTGGTGCTGATCAGAACCTCAGAGCACCATGCAGCATGCTTAATGTTAATATCTTGATGGTTCTTGAAACTTTATAGATCTATGATTTAATTTCAATTTCAACTTAATTAATTAAGCTTATTATACACAAAATATAAACATATATAATCTAGCAAATTAAAAAATTAATACTTCCCAAAACGATTGCTGCAGGCCGGTAGCTAGGCAGACAGCAATATCAGAAAGCTAATATATATAGTGGTTCCAAAAGTGATTGAATGGATCGACTGAACCTACGAAGTGCCTCATGCATGCGACCGGGTGGTTGTATGCATGCATACATATGATCTATATAATAATACCAAAAAAAAGGTTGGATTCATAAATGCTAATTGAACAGAACCAACTTCCCTAGCTCTACCTCTGATCTACTCATGTGAATAAGGTTATATGTACTAAATCTCGTAATCATTCTTAATGAATGGAAGTGATTTATCATATATATATATATATAAGGGAAGGAAAAAACTTGAGTAATAGTCATATATATTATTATTTTTTTTTGAGTAAACAGGTGTCAACCTTCATTAAGAGAGGACTTACAAAGTTGATTTGAAAAACAAATCAATTACAATCGTTGATAACTCCCCAGTACACTTTCGTGACTGACATGGTCTAGTCCAGACAGTAAATCTCTAAAGACCTAAATCTTCAGAGAAAATACCCTCTCTGTCCACGACAGAGATTACAAAGCCTCATACCCTGACTAAGCAGGGTAAGGTATCCCAAACCCCAACAACTCCGTCAACGCGGAGGGGGGACTAATACTCCATTTGGACCAAAGTCCGAAGGTACTAATTTTTTTTTTTTTTTTTTTGGATTTTTAATTAACCTAGAGACTACATTACACAAATAAAACTACAAAGAAAATAACACTGCAACAAAACAAAACACAGGGGCTGCTGTGGCGCGTGTAGTACACGCGCCACTCTGGGGAGGGAACTCCCAGTCGACCTTGGAGGTCCCGGCCTCATAGACTCCAGAAACGCCGCACGTGGTGTTGGTAGAGGGCTCCTGGGTGGTGCGTGGAGGCCACGCGCCGAACGATGCCGAAACTTCGAGCCGCACGTGCGGGCTACTCGCCGCTCCGTTCGGTGCCGTATTCGGTGGTCTTTAAGATCGGCGGCACAGCATCACCATGGCGGGGCGCGTGCTGGCTTGTGGCGGCGGGAAGACCCAGATCGGCGATTCACACTTATTTCCCCTGAAAAGATACAAAAACACAAAATAAAAACTACATAGAATAGAAGAGAATGGAAGGAGGAGGAGGAGGAGGAAGGGAGCCGAAGCTCCCACCCCTCAAACCAGATCTATGAACTAGTTTTTGTAAGTTTCGTAGAGCCGAAGCGGTGAAAGGGTTTTTTGGCTCTCTAAAGCTTTCCCCTGTAATGAGGATTAAAGGAAGGAAAAAGAAGTTTCGTACAAGCCCCATACCCTGACTAAGCACGTCATATATATTATGCTGTTATAGTTTAACAGATTTCCATGGCAAGTGCAGCAATGAAATGTATTTACTAGACAGATCTGAAGGGCAAAAGTTCATTTTATACTCAATATAATATATGTACTCATATATATATATATATATATATATGAGTACATAAGGACACTCTTTCCTCTGACACTAGCCGTTTGCCAAATGACAAATGATCACTCCCAACTCTTATATAAGGGCACTGTACTGTCAAGTACTTCAACGAAGTCAAAGACAAAACTATGTTTCTAATAGAAGCGGCCATTGTAAGCTTTCCCATAATATAATGCTTTTTAATATAATGGCAGCAGCAGTCAAAGATAATAGAGAATGCTTCCATGGATATTATAAGAAATAAAGTCGGCATGATTTATGTATAAAGGATTGGAATATATAGTTGGTAATACAACAACCACAAGCTTTGAAAATAACACTGGTTCTAAGGTGAGACAGATTGGGTCTAAACCAGGTTGAAGATAACACTGGTATAATCTTATTCTCGTATAATTTCTAACCAATAATTTATTACACCAAGCTATGTAGGAACTGATTTTGCATATTTCAGAGAGATAGGCTGCTAAAATTTTCTATAACAATAACCGAGGGAATGAACACCACGGGGTATCTAATCGGATCCCCCAAATATGCTTGACATGGACAACGAGGAGAGGGATGTATAAGTGACGAGTAAGCTGAAGGTACATGTTATAGAGATGTTATTTCCAAGAAGGCACAAGTTACAGATAAAATGCAGTGCATAAGGATAAGGAATTGAATAATAGATCAACATAATGCAAGTCATATTAGAATCGAGACAGGAAATTTTTTTCAGTTATTATCACTTTACTTCCTACTGCTTCTAGACCAAGTAACAGTAGACTATGTCCATATTATTGTTAGGTTAAATAGATAACCAGTAGCTCTAGATAGTAATAGTTTTTGGAAGGATAATAAAAGTAGAATCAAGATGAGAATGGCAAAAAAAGGGAGGATCTGTTATTGAGCAGTTTTAAAAGGAATAAAAGATAAACATTTCCCAGCAAATAAATGGAAAAGATTGGATAAAAGGGAAAAACTTTCGTAAAATGAAAGTAAAAGCGGTAAAAGAATTAGGGTGGCTAGCATCTTCACCAATCAAAGTTCTAAAAGAAATCACCAATCAAAAGTAGAAGATAATATAACAATATAGATCAAGAGATTTAGTTTGTGGTTGAGAGGGAGAAAGAGAGTGATAGTGTAACGCCCCGTCCCCGAGGGTCCGGAGAGTTAACTCATGTTACTTAAAAAAATCATTTTTCTTCCACATAGTACATACTCTAATTTTTCTCTATCGCACAAAATACTCATATATTTACATCACTTACTCCAGAATAACTATTCTAAGACAATACAAAGTCTTAATATAAACATCAATCTCCTAACAAATCACAACATCAGAACACAACAAGCTTACTGAATGAAAATTTTCAATACCCATATAAACCTTCTATACTTAAACCATCATTCTTAACTCTTCTCACCCATGCACCATATCCTTGATCCTCAACTGAAACATTCAAATCATCTGAAAAAGATGGTGGAGATAAGGGGTGAGTTATCAACAATTCAGTAAGCAGAGAACATATACTAGTATGTAAACATGAGCCTTTTCAGAAAGTTCCGTATGCAGAAACAAAAACATTTTATTTTTATATGCAGATCTCATAAAAACGTATTATCGAAAAATCAGAGCGATTTTTCACTCTTTTCATACTCAAAATCAACAATTCATATTTAAGGATCCATTTCACATTCAGAAACGCTTTGGCATAACATAACTGAACATCTTTATCTTATCATATCATATCATATACCATGTTTAACCCCCTTGGTAGGGTTGTGCTATCCCCAGTGGCCAAACCAGACAGTATCATGTGGTGAATTTCTCCTTTTTCAATCTCGGAGCCCTGAGTGTGTACACAGGAAAGAACACGTAAAAAGACCACTTTGTTTCCAAAGTGGGTGCACTCATATCATATCATGGTGGTACCAACCATATCACGTGAACAGTATCATCATATCAGAACCATATTCAGAACAGATAAGTATGCCAAAGTTTTATCATATCCATATCATATCAAAACACGTGCGAAACATATTCATATCATTTCTATTTGATAAAAAACAGATCCAAATCATTTCATATCACATGCATAAAAATTTCAATGATATCATATTCGCTCTTTTGCATATTTCAGAAACATGTCAAATATTGCTCATGTCTACACATTTCATGTCAAAAACATTTCTTTTCTCTTTCATACGTATCTCATGAGGGAATGCAAAACATATACTGAGGTTGTTTTTCACTTTTTCTTTTTAAAACAACATGCACATTTTTACAAACCAATCTTAGTTCATTTCTTTTTATGCAAATCTAGCATAGGAACCCCGCTTACCTGGACGACTTAACTTTTCCAAAATTTTTCTAAAAAATGTCGAGCCGACTATAGATCGTCACCCATAGAAATAATGACGTAATTTCCGTAAGCTTCCAATCAATCACGTATTTCGATATTTAAGCCTAAACTTCAGAAATAACTTATTTTAATTCCTCAAAACTTAAAACCACTTTAATTCCAAAAATATTTCATCACTTTCTAAAATCATCAATATCCGCCACAACCCATGTCATACACGAAACACCAATATTTAAACCCGAATAGCCAACAAATCTCATAGTCTAAACCAATCATACTAACAACTCCATCATCCAATCCAATCAACTCCGTTACTCCTCGAACTCAGTCCGGCAAAACCAATCAGCAATTAAATACAGTGTAATGTGCTCGTGCAAAAATACATTAAATTCACGAGAATTCTTAGGAAAATACTTACAGTACTATATAATAATTTCTGGAGGATCACGGAGGCGCAAGAAGTGGAAAAACAGCTGCAGAACAGTGCAAAATACACTATGGCTGTGGGTCACAGATACCCACTTTTCAACGGGTGCAAACGAAGACCAAAAATTGATAGGGTAGGGCCTATGGATGTCAGTGAAACTAGTGGTGGTGGTGGTTGGCCGTGAGTAGCGGCGCAAAGGGTGGTTGAAGTGCAAAAATACCCAAAACGGAAATGGAGTTGGATGTGCTTCACCGGTGATGGATCGGAGGTGGGGTTGGGTCCAATGGGTTACTTGGAGGTCGAGGATGATGTGGTGAAGAAATGACGACCAATGGTGGTGCGACGGCGGCGCTGGAGTGAAGAGAAGGCCGCGGCTTCGTGTGGCGCGTGGAGGCTAACGACGGCGTCGGGGAGGCTGAGATCGGAGGGGGAAGGTCGCCGGTGGGTGGGGGAGCTGCTGGGCTGGGCGGTGCAAGTCACGACGGAGCGATGGCGGTGGGCTGGGAGGACAAAAAAAATGCATGGGGGAGAGGGAGGGGCTGGGTCGCGCGGGAGGGGAAAGAAGAAGAAGAAAGAAAAGAAAGGAAGAAAAGAAAAAGGAAGGAAAAAGAAAAGAGGAAAGAGAAAATGTAGGGAAAGAAATGAGGTCCAATCCTCATAACTTGGGTCACAAAAATGATCCAACGGAAACGATTTTAAAACAGCAAGTGAAATAAAATAATTCAAACCCAGTGATTAAAATGAAAATAAATAATTAAACCCAACAACAAGTTAATTTAATTCGAGAAGAAATTTAAACACATAACAATAATTAATTTAAAGAAAGCACTTCAAAAAATAATTTTCGTAAACTAAAAATCATAAAAATAGCCTAATTAAAAATCCAATAATTTTAAAACAAGAGAATAAATTCTGAATCAATAAAAATAATTCATTCATTAAAATACACTAAAATACGGGGTGTTACAGATAGGAGTAATCAAAACCCTCGTTGGTCCTCCACATAATGCGTTAATAATACAAACACCTAATCTTTTGAAATGCCACAAGCACCAAATCTGCATCTTATGGTTTTAAGGGTTCCGCAATTTAAAGTGGAGAAGTATATGATCTTTTCGTGATTCTAAAGTAGCAACATAATTAAGGTTGACTCAGTTCATGGTATTTGTTGGTGTGACACAAATAACTAGCTAAGACCATATATATTCTCTAAATTGCTTGATATATATATATATATATATATATATATATATATATAAGTCTAATTCTGAAATGAAAAAAAAAATGATATAGATTTGGCAGAAATGTGTCCTATAATTATATCTTAGGACTTTTAGCACATCTTCATAAGTAGACCTTTTCATAAGGTAGCAGTATTTAATTCACCAAATTCTGTCTTTTTTTTTAATCATTGTCATTAGTAAGTTATATAAGCAGACCTTTTCTAGTGAAATGAGCTATGGTAGCGTGTAGAAATCTCCTACATTGTGCAACAACTTCAAAAATTCATATACTATAGGAAAAATGGCAGCACTTTCTTCAAGCATTATAAGAAATCACTAACTTACACTAAATACGGTAACAAAAACTGGGCCATAAATTCTAGCAGAAAAATATTCTGATCAGCCAAAAACTGAGCCATAAATTCTAAAAGAAAAGCTTCTGATAAGCCAAAAAAAAAATTGGTGAATTAAAATTATCTAATGCCTACAATTGATTCAGCAGCTCAAACACATGAGGCAGATCATACACAACATTAAACCGCAAAATAAACAGAGGAGCATGCACATCAGTTTCACAGAGGGAAAAAATTATTGTAGATCTAAAGACGACAACAAATTTGTAATGCAACCTACGATTAAATGTGGAGGGGGAAAGATAAATGCAATGGCAGCAAGAGATACCTGGAGCCACCATCGATTATTCTTGAAAACCCCCAAATATTAACTTCTATGTCTCCACGAGGCACGAATTTGAAATTTGTAAGGGGAGCCACAAACGTAGGACCTAGCTTCCTAAAGAGAGAGAATAGGAGCAATGGAGAACACTAGGGTAGTCGATTGTGGGATTTGAAGTTCTGTGATCTCTTCGAACCTAGAACGGAAGGGAGAAGGCCAGTGTGGGGAAATGAGACTCGAAAAATGGGCCAAAAGCTCACGATGGGGGAGTTGATGCCATGATAGAACACTGGAGAGGTCGGAGCTTTTGGGTTTGAAAATGGAGTCTTTTGGTGCAATGGGTCTTAGTGCAGAAGAGTTCTCGCGTGTCGAAGTGGGCAGACATGGGGAGAAATAAACTTGGGGGGAAAATAAAAGGCACTTCGTGCGTTTGGCGCCCATGCGCTTCAATTGCGGCGAGTTTGTATTCGATGTGATTGATATTAAATGGTGCCGATATTTTCTGCAGCGATTTTATAATCGCTGGCAAATCCCAATGAACAGTGAAAGATCTTTGACAGCGAAAAAATTCGCTGCTAATACATAATAAATCGCTGCAAAAAAATACATAAGTTAAATCATGAACCAAATTCAAAATGTGGTGTTTAAAACATGCGGCGATTATAAAATCGCTGCAAATAAGTATCAATCCTAGCGATTTTATTTCTAGCGTCACTAAAATCGCCGGTAAAGACGGTTTTTCTTGTAGTGACACTACTGATCTAGACGTAATAGCCGCATAACGTTGATAATGTGATAGAGTAAAATCAATTAGTTTTTTCATAATTGATGTGGCAAGCTTTTACATGCATGGACAATATTACAGAGAATGTTATGGCTAGAATATTATATGTAACATAACTCTATGAATATGCCTAACATAAATCTACTTTTTTTCCAGCCACGTCCCAAGCAAACTCATTGATCAAAATTGTTACGCACATTTTCTCCAAACTCGTTGATCTAGTTTGAAAATAAGGGTGACAAGATGTCACACGACCCGTGAACCTAATATGAATACAACACAAAATTAGCGGGTTTGGATTTAATCTAAATGGATTCAAAATGAGTTGACCCATCCAGATACGATTAATAAATAGGTCAATAACTGGTCAATCCGCGATAACGACCCGTTTAAATTTTATTTCAAAATGACAATTTTATTATTGTTGGGTTATAATATTGATATTTCTCAATATACTTATGTTTTTATTGTTGGAATTGTAATTCCAAGCCTATGTTTATATTTGTCATTATTGAGTTTATAATATTGATTTTAATATAGGTTAAAATCTCAAACATATTGATATTTTTTTAGTAGGTAGTCTTATTGTTTTTGGTAAAAAGATATTATGCTTACTAATAAATATAGATTTTAACTTTTATGTGAGATTATGTTCATCAAGTCAAATGGGTTATGCGGTTAGTTCATTAATACATTTACATGAAACAGGTTAAAATAAGTCGTGTGGTTTTGATATATTTCTAATTAATTATTAAACGTGTCAAAACAGGTAACACAACACGACCCGTTTTTTAAATGGAAGGTTTAAAGGTCTGGCTCGTTTAGTTTGACAGGTCGGGTGGGTTTGGATTGACCCATATAATCGAATATACATAACTTGACATGACAGGAACACGACCCGCAAATACGAAATATCACCCTTATGTTAAAATTCCAACGGTTCATCAAGATTTTCTATGCGCTTGTGTATTATTCCCCTAATTTGGTCATCCCGAAACCTAATTAATGCCACTATATAAGAATTGTTCATTCTAAATCCCGATATTATTCTCAGGCTATATATCATCTTTTCATCATTTGGCATTGAAGCCTTAAACATTAGAAATGATATTTGCAGTTATAGATTGCGTAAGTGTCGCGCACTATTTTGAAAAAAGATAATAACTATGAGATCCATATGAAAAAAAAGTAATTTTCTAACAAAAGGTAATTTTTTAATGGTGGACTTCACTCTTTTTTAAAATGAGTATGTGATGTTTGCACAACTTATGACTGTATCTAGCAATACAAAAGATTGTCACTCACAAAAAGACCATGCTTTACACTTCAAACAGTAAGGAAAAAAACGGAAAAGCAAATAATCTTTTGAAGTTAATTGTGATGAAATCATAGCGTTGATTGGGCGTTGTCACACATTCAAAGAATTTGGTAAGGGTCACCATATATAGGTTTCAGTAACCACTCAGCAACTATTAATACATCAATAAATGAGAAAAGAAGAAGAAGAAATAACATGAGTATATAATACGCAAGTGATCATTACCACTTAATTATTTAAGGCCTTAATATATATATATATATATATATATATATATATATAATAATGTAAGTACACTCTAATTAAATGCTATGTGTTTTGAAAAGCTTGAAGCTAATATTAACTCTCATGCATGCTTGACATTACTGTGAATTATTATTATATGGATCACTAGACAACAATAAATTCTTAACTAATCAAGCTATTTTTTGGGAAAAAAAATATATATATACGTAATTGGAAGTTAAAAATCATTTTGAAGATGGAAGAAAGTCTACTGGCATCATAGTTATTAAAACATGTATATATAAACAATAATAGTATTGTTTGTGTTCATAATTATTCTTAGTCTTGTTATAAATCAAATACAACTTAAATATTTGAGAAAATATTAACTCTCTTGTTTTAAGAAAATAAAACAGGTACAGATTGAGCATTATCAACAGCTCAGCCAAACAAGGATCCGAATCACCTCAGCATCAACTTAAAAAATCCACCTCAGCTGCACACGCAAAAATCAAGCCATCTCAGCATGAAGATTCTTCCAGAATTTCTTAGAATATCTTTCTAGAATTCTCTGAATTGGTTTTTCTATTTTCCTTTGTAAATAGCATGTTACGGTTACAACATGCACCTGCAAATATTTGTAGGAAACACGCACACCATGTGCTTGATTAAATGTCAAATCTACCCTTTTAACTCTCCTATATAAAGGAGCTCTTGTAAAACAATAAAGTTAAGTGAAATGGATATACAAATTCAATAATTCTTCATGGTATCAGAGCCAAAATAGACAAACGTCAACATGGCTGAAGCTAACACGGAAAAACCTTCCAACCCGAACCCTCCTCCTCCTCCCACTACCCCTACGTCTCTCCCTTTTCTCTCCCATCTTGTCTTAGTCAAGTTAAACAATGATAACTTTCTTCTCTGGCGAGCTCAAATGGTTCCATATATGAGAGGCCAGCGTCTTTTTCACTTCATCGATGGCACAAATCCTCCTCCCCCACGTTTCCTCCCTAACTCTCACAACCCCAACCCAGATTATCTTGAATGGTCACACACTGACCAACTTATTCTTAGTGCCATCATCTCCTCTCTCTCTGAAAATCTCATTGCCCAAGCTGTTGGTTACACCACTGCTCATCAAGTGTGGACTGTCTTGGAAAAATTATGACCCAATCTCATGCCTGCATTATTCAGCTTCGATATCAACTTGATACGGTATCCAAAAGTTCCGCCTCTGTTTCTTATTATTTCCGGAAGGTCAAGCACCTTTCCGACACCATGGCTGCTGTTGACACTCCTCTATCATCTGCCGAATTTACCTCTTACCTTTTTGCTAGATTAAACAGTGACTTTGATGCTGTAGTTACCTCAATTCACAGCTCGCCTTGAACCCATGACTTCTTAAGAACTCTTCAGCCTTCTTCTTACCCATGAAAGTCGCCTTGCTCACTCAACCCATCTTCCCTCTGTCATTGAAATATTTACTAATTTCACCTCCACTAACTCTTCTTGTGGTCACGGTGGCACTCGTGGTTTTTCCCGAGGTGGTTATCGCGGTCGTGGAAGGGGTCGATTACCAAATCCCTCACCGCCAAATTTCTCTCCCAACTCAGCCACTCCTAATCATTCTCCCTTGCAACACTCCAAGCCAACTTGCCAAGTCTGTGACAAGGTTGGTCACCTTGCACTGCGATGCTACTATCGCTATGACCATGCCTATGAAAATGGCCCACCTCGGTCTCTTACAGCCAATTACACTTCATCCAACTCCACCACCGACAACAACTAGTACCCAAACACTACAACAACAAACCACCTCACCTCTGACCTCGCCCACTTGAACCTCAACTCCACTCCCAACAATGGCTCAGATCAGATTCGAGTCAGTGACGGTACTGCCTTACCAATTTCCAACATCGGTGACTCTCTCTTAAACTCTGCTTCTTGTACTTTTCATCTCAAAAGTATTTTACATGTTCCTCACATAACCAAAAAATTTTTGGTTATGTGAGGCAGTTTTGTCTTGAAAATCATGTTTATGTTGAGTTTCAGGCCTCTCATTTTGTTTTCAAGGATTCCAAAATGGGGACTCTCCTCCTTCGTGGCCCAATGCATGATGGTTTATACACCTTTCCAGCTACTTCTTTACTTCTTCAAGCTCTTGTTGGCGAGCGCACCACATCTTCTCGGTGGCACTCCAGACTTGGGCATCCCTCTCTTCAAGTTGTGCAGCGTGTACTGTCTCAACACTCCCTTCCAGTTCCAACCTGAGACTTCAACTCTTCTTGTTCAGCTTGCTGTCAAGCAAAGAGCCACCAATTACCTTTTATTTCTCATCATCAACGGGCTACCCAGCCCTTAGAACTTCTTTACACAGATGTATGGGGCCCTGCCCCAATTCTTTCTCGTGAAGGATATCGTTATTATGTTGCCTTTCTTGATGATTATACACGTTTTACTTGGTGGTTCCCATTAATACAAAAATCTGATGTTGTCTCAATTTTCATTAATTTCTAACGCTCAGTTGAACTACTCTTTAACTCAAAAATAAAATCCATCCAAAGTGATTGGGGAGGTGAGTTTCGTTCTCTCAGTCACATTCTCAAATCCAAAGGAATTTCTCATCGTATTTCTTGTCCTCATACTCACAAACAAAATGGTGTAGTAGAGCGCAAACATCGACACATTATCGAAATTGGCTTAGCACTAATGGCACACGCCTCACTTCCTCAGCATTTCTGAGTAGATTCCTTTCACACTACTGTATACTTAATAAATTGTCTTCCTACTCCCTTACTTCATCACCTTAGTCCATTTGAAAAATTGTTCATAGGCATGGTCATAGCGATAGTAGCATCGCAGGGCAAGGTGACCAACCTTGTCATAGCCAATTACACTTCATCCAACTCCACCACCGACAACAACTAGTACCCAGACACTACAACAACAAACCACCTCACCTATGACCTCACCCACTTGAACCTCAACTCCACTCCCTACAATGGCTCAGATCAGATTCGAGTCAGTGACGGTACTGCCTTACCAATTTCCAACATTGGTGACTCTCTCTTAAACTCTGCTTCTCGTAATTTTCATCTCAAAAGTATTTTACATGTTCCTCACATAACCAAAAATTTGTTTTTGTGAGGCAGTTTTGTCTTGAAAATCATGTTTATGTTGAGTTTCATGCCTCTCTTTTTGTTTTCAAGGATTCCAAAATGGGGACTCTCCTCCTTCGTGGCCCAATGCATGATGGTTTATACACCTTTCCAGCTACTTCTTTACTTCTTCAAGCTCTTGTTGGCGAGCGCGCCACATCTTCTTGGTGGCACTCCAGACTTGGGCATCCCTCTCTTCAAGTTGTGCAGCGTGTACTGTCTCAACACTCCCTTCCAGTTCCAACCTGAGACTTCAACTCTTCTTGTTCAGCTTGCTGTCAAGCAAAGAGCCACCAATTACCTTTTATTTCTCATCATCAACGGGCTACCCCAGCCCTTAGAACTTCTTTACACAGATGTATGGGGCCCTGCCCCAATTCTTTCTCGTGAAGGATATCGTTATTAGGTTGCCTTTCTTGATGATTATACACGTTTTACTTGGTGGTTCCCATTAATACAAAAATCTGATGTTGTCTCAATTTTCATTAATTTCTAACGCTCAGTTGAACTACTCTTTAACTCAAAAATAAAATCCATCCAAAGTGATTGGGGAGGTGAGTTTCGTTCTCTCAGTCACATTCTCAAATCCAAAGGAATTTCTCATCGTATTTCTTGTCCTCATACTCACAAACAAAATGGTGCAGTAGAGCGCAAACATCGACACATTATCGAAATTGGCTTAGCACTCATGGCACACGCCTCACTTCCTCAGCATTTCTGAGCAGATTCCTTTCACACTATTGTATACTTAATAAATTGTCTTCCTACTCCCTTACTTCATCAACTTAGTCCATTTGAAAAATTGTTCTCAAAACCTCCCAATTACACATTCTTGAAAGTTTTCGGCACATCTTGATGGCCTCACTTACGGCCATACAATTGTCATAAACTTGATCTTCGTTCTTCACAGTGTCTCTTCATTGGATACAGTGACTCTCACCATGGTTATCGTTATCACATCAATAGCACGGTTCCAAGCCCACCTCCAATGTCTCTCCCATCCATTCTTGGTCCCGTTCCCACTCATTCTTTAACCCCACCAACCCAACACCCACAATCTGCAAACAATCACACAAGACCCACCCAAATGACTTAGCCCACATCTCTCTTGCCTAGCTCCCAAAACAACCTCAGACAATCTAACCCCATCCCATTCCTCTCGGCCTCCTACAAGCCCAACTCACCCAAAAAGTGAGCCCATTGTGCCCCTCAGCCCATCATCCCCTTCTAGTCCACCCAATAGTTCTCATCAACTCTCTCCTACATCTTCCACTCTCGACTCGTCTCTCAAAACCCTAACATTTGCTGCGACCCTTCCTCAAATCCGATCATCATAAGATCAAAGACAAATTCCCTTAACCCCAAAAAATACTCTGATGGAACCATTCTCTGGCCACCTCCCCGAAGCTTCCTTACCATCTCTTCCCAAATCCCTGATGATCCTACCTCTTTTACCGAAGCTTCCAAACACCATATATGGTGATCAGCCATGGCAGAAGAATTTCAAGCTTTGCTAAACACTAACACGTGGACTCTAGTGCCTTCTTCAGGAATCAACAAACTGGTAGGCTGCAATGGGTTTTTCGCACAAAGAGATGCTCGGATGGCACCATCGACAGACACAAAGCGCGACTCATTGCCAAGGGCTTTCATCAACAGGCAGGCTTTGACTTCTCTGAAGCTTTTAGTCCAGTCATGAAGCCCACCACAATCCGCACTATACTTTCCATTGCTGTCACCGAAGGATGGTCCCTAAGACAGTTAGACATCAACAATGCCTTTTTGCATGGGGATCTCCAAGAACAAGTTTTTATGACCCAACCTATCGGGTTCATCCATCCTGATCACCCGACCCATGTCTGCCGCTTGAATAAGGCCATTTATGGTCTTAAGCAAGCTCCACGCGCCTAGTTCTCCAAGTTGAGTACCAAGCTTCTTGAGTTTGGCTTCACACAGTCTCTATCTGATCCATCTTTATTCTTGTACAAACACTCCTCTGTTTCTCTTTTTTTCTTAGTACACGTAGATGATATCATCCTTACTGGGTCTAGTTTGGATGCTATCAATTATGTGTTACACTCCCTCAACTCCCTTTTTCCCGTTAAGGATCTTGGACCCCTTCGATTTTTTCTGGGTCTTGAAATCCACCATCTCTCGCAGGGTCTACATTTATCACAAACAAAATGTCTGTGACATGCTCAAACGGACCAAAATGGACCTTGCCAAACCTGTCCAAACTCCAATGGCCTCCTCTACTTGATTTTCACTCACAGATGGTCCTGATTTTTCTGACCCAACCCTCTACCGCAATATAGTAGGTACTCTCCAATATCTTTTGCTTACCAGACCAGACATTGCATTTGCTGTCAATAAAATTTGTCAGTTTATGCATTGTCCCAAACTATCTCACCAGCAAGCGGTAAAGAGGATCCTAAGATACCTCAAGCACACAGCTCACTATGGTCTTCTCATCCACCCATCATCTTCTTACAAATTACATGCATTCTCTGATGCGGACTGGGCGAGATGCCCTGATGACCGCCGCTCCACTGGCTGCTTCTGTGTGTTCCTTGGCTCGAATTTACTCTCCTGGAGTTCCAAGAAGCAGCCCACAGTTGCTAGATCCAGTACTGAAGCAGAATACAAATCATTGGCAAACACCACTGCTGAATTGCTTTAGCTTCAATCCCTACTCAAGGAACTTAGTATTTTTCTCTCTCAGCCCCCTACCCTCTGGTGTGACAACTTGGGGGCTACATATCTCTCTGCTAACCCTGTTCTTCACTCACGCACAAAGCACATGGAGATTGACTTTCACTTTGTGCGTGACCATGTACGATCCAAATCTCTTCAAGTTGCTTTCACTGCCTCTCGAGATCAAGTTGCCGACATATTCACTAAGCCCCTCCAATCATCTCGGTTTCTTCAATTAAGATATCAACAGCTCAGCCAAACAAGGATCCGAATCACCTCAGCATCAACCCATAAAATCCACTTCAGCTGCACACGTAATAATCAAGCCATCTCAGCATGAAGACTCTTCCAGAATTTCTTAGAATATCTTTCTGCAATTCTCTGAATTGGTTTTTCTGTTTTCCTTTGCAAATGGCATGTTACGGTTACAACATGCGCCTGCAAATATTTGTAGGAAACACGCACACCATGTGCTTGATTAAATGTCAAAACTGCCCTGTAACTCTCCTATATAAAGGAGCTCTTGTAAAACAGTAAAGGTAAGTGAAATGGATATACAAATTCAATAATTCTTCAAGCATCATGTTATTATTGTCATAAAATTTTTTGTTTAATAAAGTTTTACTTGTTTTTCTAATTAAATCTTTATGAATTTAAATTAATAGTAGTAGGCAGTATTATTGGGAGTAAGATCTAAAGTAGCTAGCTAGCTACGTCAGTTTATGAACTTTACTTCTATACAGTCTTTTTGGGCATATAACATGACTTCTCATACAGTAATCGAATAATATTATAATTCTATATTTGCAAAATTACATTATTCTACTAAGTTAAGAAATAATAAAGGAAACAATAGAACACATTTGAATATTTATTTCCTAAATTTTTAATTTAAATTAATATATAATAAGATCTAGTATTAGTTCATTTTTTGGAATCTCTGAAGTTTTATTTGAATATATATATATATATATATATATATATATATATATATATATATACTCTAATATTAGGTACCCAACCACTCTGTGTCTCTTTCCTTTTATGCCTTGTATTATAGCTGTAATTCGAACATGTGGGTTGTTGGGTATTTCAATACTTCCGTTGAAATTCCCGGCCTTGTTGAAATGGTACGTACTCATCCTTCCCAATTTGCAATACAAATTGACAGCATTGACAATTAGCACGACATCTTCCTCATGCATGACTCGAGAGAATTGTCGCATCGTCAAAATTGGGACAACCTCCTTTTTTTGTCTCAAATTCTGAAATCTGCAAAGGATCCAAAACAAACTTCTTACCCTTGAAATTAAAAGAGTAAGTGTTAGCATACCCATCATAGAGAACCCTCCGATCATAGAGCCATGGACGTCCCAATAACATGTGGCAAACAGTCATAGGGATTACGTCGCACTAGGCTTCGTCCACATATTTTTTTCCCAATGAAAATTTAATCAAGCAATGCTGCTTCACTAGGACTGAGCTGTCTTCATTCACCAAACTCATTCGATAAGGAGTAGGATGCTTCTCGGTTTTATGTCCCAAACGCTCGATGGCAGCTTCAGAGATCGCATTCAAGCCACTGCCATTATCAATAATGACATTCAAAGCCTAACCATTATGCTCCATGTGTGTGTGAAAAATATTGGTGCACAACCACTCTGGATTAGTCTGGAGTTCTCTCTTAGCTCTTGTCAACACTCGTTGGATCACGCAGCTGAGTAAATCCGACACACCCAAGTGCTCTTCTTCACCCTGACTATTCCCATCGATTTCTGCCCCATTTGTGTCTTCAACAGAGTCCACTACTAATAATTCTTTTTCACATATAATGGCTAGTTTCTTATCTCTTGTAGGACACACAACATCATAGTGTCCAAAGCCTTTACATTTATAACATTGAGGCCCTTCGCTGGTAACTTTTGATTTTCCTTTCTGGTCTCCACTCACCATGCCTCTAGATTGATCTTTCAGCAACGGTGGCCTTTGGAATGAAGGTGTGGTGACACGTTCTGGTCTTGAATCTGGCGACGTCATTTTCCTCCCAACCAAAGGTCCCATTTGTTTCTCAATACGGAGTGCCAACTGATACGCCTCATCTACGTTGATTGAACGAGCAGTCCACGTTTCTCTGTGTAGCTCATTCTGTAACCCAGTGCGGTATCGAGGTAAGGTTTGTTGTTCAGTTTCCACAATCTTGCTATGGACAGTCAACTCATGGAAGCGGTCCGTAAATTGATCGACACTTAGTGAACCTTGCATGAGTTGCAACATTTCTTCGAACATCATTTGCTCATAATCAATGGTCAAATACTTTTCCTGCAGTCACTCCTTCATCTCCTCCCAGTTAGAAATTGATGGTCGTCAAGTACGGCGTAATAATGCTTCCACACTTCCCCGCCATGCTCGTGCGTGCCCCTTCAATTTCATCCAAATAGAACGAACCTTTCTATCCTCTGATACAACAAACCAATCGAAATAATCCTTGATTGTCGTTAACCAATCCTCAAAAGCGTTAGGCTCTAACTTCCCATAAACATCCGGCACATCGATCTTCATTCTCTTGGCCAGTTCATCAAGAGGTTGAAAACCTACACCATGCCCAGCATGTCCTCGCTGAAAGTTTCGCCTATGACGTCGGATTCCAGGCCCATGATTCTCAAACTTCTGGTTTTCTTCCTCTTCCTCACCTTCATCAGCATCTCCATCACTTTCGTCCACCCCTCCCCCATGAACTACTCCGCGCCCTCTTCGATTGAAGGACCCATACTCCTCTCGAACGTAACGCTCATCCATGACATCTAGTCGATGAGTGAGTTGCTCCAACATTGTGGCGATTTGATTGATTTGGTGCTGCAACTAGGGCTGGTCTGTGTTTTGGTTGGTTAGATTTTGGTCGTTTGGATTTGGGTAGTTCGGATTTTAGTTGTTTGCCATGGCGTACGAAGTACCACTGCGGGTAACAGGCATGAGATGCAAAACTCCATAATGAAAGAACCTTTCTCTGATGCCAAAATTGGTGCCTAATCTCTTGGATCAACCTCTCGTCATAACGAAGAGCAAGGCAAACACAAAATCTCACTGCAACATTGATATCACTCCAAAGAAAATTCGAATTCGTCGTATGGCCAAAAGAAACTGCCTTCATTATTTTCATCCTTCCTTAAATATCAATTCAATGTTACAAACTCCAACTCCAACTAGGAAGAAGTAAACTAGGAAAGCAATAAACTCGAAAAAAAAATAAACAGAATCTATTCCAAACAAAAAAAGAATTGCAACTAAAAAGTAAACTTCCCAAAACTCCTCTGCATATCATAACAGCTCCATTGATTACGGGGTTATGAGGTATCCTCCTTCTGATTTGCATCACTCGGTTTGATATCAACTACACTTAGAAAACCAACGAGTTTAAGAAATAAACCAGATTACAAAATAGGATAAAATAGAACAAGAAAAATAACAAGAATATAAAGCAGTGATC
Source organism: Juglans mandshurica (assembly GCA_022457165.1). NCBI lineage: Eukaryota > Viridiplantae > Streptophyta > Magnoliopsida > Fagales > Juglandaceae > Juglans > Juglans mandshurica. The sequence continues at coordinate 22,708,704 of CM039622.1, forward strand.
AAAGAAACAAATAAAATAAAGAAAATAAAGGAAATAAAGAAAGAACACAATTGATATACGTGGTTCGACCCTAATGGTCTACATCCACGGCAGGAATGGCTGCAGAGATTTATTGATGATCAATATCTTTCACAGAGAAGCCTCAGAGCAACATAGATTTACAAAGCCCTATCTCACAAACCAGAAAATTACACAGATTTTCTATCTCAGTGAAAACCCTAAGCAAACCCTAGTTTCGCCCCCTCTCTGCTATCTCTCTCTAATACTCTCTAAACCAACAGAATGAAAAAGAATGAAATGAATTAGGATTTTACATATCGGATGGCTATACATATATTGGATGAAAGAGATGCCAACACGTGTAATGATCCTGCGGCTCAAACTTGGTCCTTCTCTCATGCAGCTTACGAGTCACATGCAAGTCATATGATCAACAAGCTCAGCACATTATACTTCAAAGGATCCAGGTTTTAGCCACTTGTCCATCATTCAATATCACATAAGAAGAATATCAGAAATAAGGCAACATATAAATAAATGTATTAACATACCATTTAAAATTCTCCACGTTGGCAAAACATTTATTGCCAAGTGTTCATCAATTTCTTATCATTGGCTTATTCCTGCATTGTCTCCCCCCTAATGGGGACAGTCTCTAGACGCCATACCAACTAAGTGTCTGAATTAAGACCAAGGGACAAACTTGGTCATCATATCTGAGGGGTTGTCCTTAGTTGAGACCTTCTCCACACTTACTACCTTAGACTCTACAACATCCCTGACAAAGTGAAGCCTTATGTCAATATGTTTGGACTTTTCATTGAAAACTTTATTTTTAGCTAAGTGTAAAGTCCTTTGATTATCACAATGTACTGTGATATTGCCATGGAAAATGTTTAACTCACATGCAATACCCTTAACCATATGGCCTCTTTAATAGCTTCACTCAATGCTATATATCCAACTTCTAAGGTAGACAAAGCCACAACAAATTGTAAGTGTGATTTCCAGCTAATAGCTCCCCCAAAAGCAATAAATACATACCCAGTTAAGGACTTCTTAGTGTCTACATTCCCTACAAAGTCAGAGTCTACAAACTCAGTCAACTCACAACCCTTTTCAACTTTATTACCAAAACTAAGCCCTAAGTTAGTAGTGCTTGCAAGGTACCTTAGTACCCATTTAATGGCCTGCCAATGGGGTTTTCCTGGATTCCCCATAAATCTACTAACTACACTCACAGCACAAGTTAGGCCAGGTCTAGAACAAACTATTGCATACATTATACTTCCCACCATGCTAGCATAGAGAATTTGTCGCATGAAACTAATATCTAATTCTATTTTAGGGACCTGATCTACAGATAGTTTGAAATGCTGACCTAAGAGTGTGTTAATAGGTTTCACATGTTCCATACCAAATCTCTTAAGAATTTTAGAAATGTAACTTTTCTGGGACAGATATTGCATCTTTGCACTTCTGTCCCTTACAATTTTCATTCATAATATTTTCTTAGTAGGGCCCAGTTCTTTTATTTCAATCTCTAATTTCAGCATGCATTTAACTTGTTCAATTAAAACACTGTCCTTACAAGCCACCAACATGTCATCTACATACAATAGGAGATAAGCAAATATTCATTTTTCTCCCTTGTAATAGACAACTATCATAGCAGCTCCTTTTGAAATTATTACTAATCATGTGCGTGTCAAACCTTTTATACCATTGCCTAGGTGATTGTTTAAGGTCATGTAAAGATTTTTTAAGAAGACACACTTGATTATTTTTTATTTCATTAGTAAAACTTTCAGGAGGCTGCATATAAATTTATTCTTCAAGTTCACCATGCAAAAAAGCAGTTTTAACATCTAATTGTTCTAAATGCAAGTTTTCAAAGGCTGTATAAGCTAGCAGTAACCTAATTGAGCTATGTGTAACCACAGGGGAGAAAAATTCATTAAAGTCAATTCCTTCTCTCTGTGTAAAGCCTTTGTCTACAAGCCTAGCCTTATACCTGGTCCTTTATATCCCTGGTATGCTTTCCTTTTTCTTATAGATCCACTTGGATCCAACTCATTTGGCTCCTTGAGGTTTAGGCAGTAGAACCCAGTTTTTATTCTTATAAAGAGATTCCATCTCCCCATGCATGGCAAGTATCCATTTAGAGGAGTGCTTGCTTGCTACAGCCTCTTTATAAGATCTAGGTTCCTGGTAGACAACCTCATCAGCTACTGTTAGGACAAAGGCTGCTAGTTCAGCTTGACCATAACTTATAGGTGGTTTTGCCTATCTCTAACCAAGTTATAGGAGCTAACTCCACCTTGATCCCTGTCCCCTGAGATTTCTTCCTCAATGTTACTACCTTCCCCAGTTTCAAGTTCAAGTTGGGTGTTAACCTGCTCCACCTCAACCTGTAAATCCCTTGAGGGCTTATCAACTTCCTGGTTTATTTTATCTTCCAGAACCTAAGCGATTTGTGACTCATTAAAGGTTACATCCCTGCTCACAATGCACTTGTACCTTCTAGGTCCATCTACCCAAAGTTTATATCCCTTCAACCCTTCAAGATACCCTATAAAGATGCACTTAAAGGCCCTAGGTTCTAACTTATCAGTTTTTGAATGTGCATAGGCAACACACCCAAACACTCTTAGGTAGTCATAGCTGGGAGGTTTCCCAGACCATAACTCCTATGAGGTTGGTTTTAAACCCTATAGCAGAGGAGGGACACTTATTTATAAGGTGAATAGCAGTGGTGGCAGCTTCTACCCAAAAGGTTGTGGGCAGCCCTGAGTTAGACAACATGCACCTTACCCTTTCTAAGATGGTCATGTTCATTCTTTCAACTAAACCATTCTGTTGAGGGTTTTCCCTCATTGTCTTATGCCTAAGAATTATGTCCCTTTTACAGTACAGGTTAAACTCATTGGACAGGAACTCTAGACCATTGTCAGTCCTTAAAGTCTTGAGTTTTCTATCTACTTGGTTTTCCACTAGAGACTTCCACTCCTTGAATTTTTCAAAGGTGTCACTCTTATTTTTTAAGATATATATCCATACCTTTCTAGAATAATCATCCACTAAGGATAGGAAATAACTCCCTCCACTGGGTGAATTTACTCTTGCAGGTCCCCAGAGATCATAATGGACATAATCTAAGGCTTGTTTGGTGTTATGGGTTGTTGACTTAAAACTGACCCTCTTTGCCTTTCCATAGATGCAATCTTCATAGAAAGGTAAATTCGCTAGGTTCTGGTCACTCAACAGCCCTTGTTTTTACAATTCTAAAAGACCATTTTGACTTACATGTCCAAGCCTCCTATGCCGTAGCACAAATTGCTTCTCTACAGTGTTCTGTATAGGGGATGCTTCCCCAACTACAGCTTTTTCAAGTAGTATGTACAACCCATTTTTGATCAACCCTTTCATAATGACTAAAGAGCCTTTTGTGACCCTAAGAATCACTGCCTCAGACTTGAAGGTGCAGCCTAATAAATTAAGCATGCTAAGAGAAATCAAATTTCTCTTTAACTTAGGTATAAACCTGACTTCCCTCAAAACTCTTTCAATACCATCATGCATTTTTAGTATAACTAACCCTATTCCCATGATTTTATAGGACTTATTATTACCTAAGATTACATGTCCCCCATTTAACTCAGAGAATGTCTCAAACCAGTCTCTGATTGGACACATATGAAAGGAACAACCAAAATCCATTCTCCACTCTATTTTTTAGTCAACTTTACTCACAGTGAGTACCTCAGCACTCTCATATCCCTCTAATACCACAGAGACATCGCCTGTCTCTTCAGGCTTACTGTCAAAGTTTGTTTTTCTTTCAGGATAGTCTTTCTTGAATTGTCCTTCCTTGTGACAATGAAAACATTTAAAATGTTTTCCCTTTGACTTAGACCTAAATTTCTTAGTTTCATTCTTGCCCATCTTCTCCCTCTTTTCTGTTCTACCCCTAACAAACAGGCCTTCCCCATGATTCTGTTTAGTATCTCCTCGGTTTTGAAGTTCCCTAGTATGAAGTACAGATTGTACTTCATCTAGTGTAAGTGAGTCTCTACCAAATAACATGGTTTCTTTTAGACTTTGGTATGATGAGTCTAAAGAACTCATCAAGAGAATGGCATGATCCGCATCCTCCACCTTAATGTCTATGTTTGCAAGATCTAGGATAATTTTGTTGAACTCATCAAGATGCTGCCCTATTGGGGTCCCAGGGGTCATCTTGAAAGTATACAGCTTGGTTTTCTAGTGAAGTCTATTGGCTAGGGATTTAGTCATATAAAGGTTCTCTAGTTTCAACCATATACCCGTAGCAGTGTCCTCACTAGCTACCTCTCTCAAGACTTTATCTCCAAGAGAGATGATTAGGGCATTATGAGCTTTCTGGAGGATGTCCTTATGGACAACCCCCTTTTCTTCCCCTTTTGAGGAAGAGCCCATTTGTTTCTCACCAAGGAGGGCATCGTGCAATCCATGTTGGACTAACAGTGCCCTCATCTTGATCCTCCATAAGCCAAAATCATTGTCCCTAGTAAGCTTCTCTATATCAAACCTCATGGTCCCCATTAACCTAAGCTCTAGGTACCAATTGTTATAAAACTTGAGTCTCTTATTGAAAACAGAAACTCAAGAACCTCGGTTTAATATCAAATACACTTAGAAAACCAACGAGTTTAAGAAATAAACCAGATTACAAAATAGGATAAAATAGAACAAGAAAAATAACAAGAATATAAAGCAGTGATCAAAGAAACAAGAAAATAATGAAAATAGTGATCAAAGAAACAAGAAAATAATGAAAATAAAGGAAATAAAGAAAGAACATAACCGATATATGTGATTCGACCCTAATGGTCTATATCCACGGCATGAATGGCCTCAGAGCTTTATTGATGATTAATATCCTTCACAGAGAAGCCTCAGAGCAACATAGATTTACAAAGCCCTCTCTCACAAACCAGAAAATTGCACAGATTTTCTCTCTCAATGAAAACCCTAAGCAAACCCTAATTTTGCCCCCTCTCTAAAACAACAAAATGAAATGAATTAGGATTTTACATATCGGATGGCTATACATATATAGGATGAAATAGATGCCAACACGTGTAATGATCCTGCAGCTCAAACTTGTTCCTTCTCTCAAGCAGCTTACGAGTCACGTGATCAACTAGCTCAACACATTATACTTCAAAGGGTCCAGATTTAGCCACTTGTCCATCATTCATTAATATGACATAAGAAGAATATCAGAAATACGACAACATATAAATAAATGTACTCACATACCATTAACAAGTTTGGTTCGTCTTGATCATCTCCATGACCATGTGTTCTGATCTCTCTCTCTTTCTCTCAATGACCTCTATTTTTATTTATTTATTTATGGAATAATATCGATTATATATACTGCATGTAGGAAGCTTGTTCGCTTTGTCATTCTCAAAATTAAGCTATAGCTAGCTAGCCTCCGATCACTCTCTCTCTCTCAACCCAAGTACGTACATATATATATATATATACACACACACACCTACATATGGAGCTAAATGGTGCAGGAATCGACCTTAGGTTCACCTCAAAACTTAATGGAAAGCAAGAAGAACACATGGTGATCATTGATATTGCTGGTGGTTACGTCGACACTCAGGGGCTTCTTCATGTTGGAGGAGATCATGATCATGATCATATTCGTAGTGTTGGAGCCATGCCGAATTACGTCAACTCTCCCTCCTCTTGGGAGATGGACTCCATCACTGCCCTCTGCGACACCTTCTTGCCATCTGTTGATGTCTCCGACGTTACTGCCGACGACTTCATCGTCAAGTTCTACGCCACCTTCTTGGCATGCATCTAGCTAGGAATTACTATCCCTAGCTAGTAACCCTATGCATTTTCAATATATAATTTTTTACATAATTTGTCGTCCAAATTAATTTTTCACAACATATATTCAATTAGCTAGATGCATGCATGCCGTACGTTCATGTAAAGTTGCAAAATATTTTAACTTCTTTCGTATGTTTTTCATTTTATAGAAAATGATATTTTGTCTACCACCACATTTGAGTTAATAATCAGGGAGGATAAGAGAATATTTTGGCAAAAATCAAGCGTTAATTTTCTTCTTGTTTTTTTGGTCTGATATTTTCTTCAATTTGATGATGATCAATTTAACTCTGGAATGGATATATATTATATATATATATATATATATATATATATATATATATAAATTAAAGATTCAAGTGCTACTTCCGACAAGTTCTTCTAGTTAACAGTGATGGGGGATTCGATCGAATCCCAGATCTCTCACAGATCATACGTACCAAAATTAATGTCACTTGTTGTATGGACCTTAGGCCACTACTGTCAAGTACCCATGCACTAGTTCCAGCCATAAATCTTTTTGGTCCACTGTCTACATATATATACTTTCCACTCTCGTAAAATTATTTGAAAAGAATGATCAAAGTATAGGATAGACCATTAAAATTATAAGGGGTTGATTTGAGTGACGCTAGCTAGCTCGGATCAATTAGATGCAAATTGCCAATTAGGTCTACATGGGATAAGACTAATTAGGACTCTCGTTTAGTTATACAAATGAGATGAAATGAAATGAAAATTGAATAAAATAATGCATGTTAGAATAAATATAATTTTTTAATATTAATTTTGTTTTGAGATTTGAAAAAATTAAATTATTTTTTAGCATTTTGTTCGAGAGTTTAAAAAGTTGTAATGATTAAATGATGTGAGATGAGATATTTTGTGAAAACAAACCATGTCGTCTAACCCCAATATAAAAAATATATTATACTAGATGCATATTAATTGCTACCACTAATTTGAGGAAATTAGCAAGCATATTATATATATTATATATAATATATATATATATATATATATATGCAATTATCCCAACTTACGTTTACTAATTCCGGAATTAATATTTAAACTAGTTTTTCACGTACGTAGAGTGTCTTTTGCATTAATTATGGCCATGCTTGCTTACATATAATTAAGTTTTTTTTCTTTTAGTTTGTTCCCCAAAAAAGTAGTAGTCTGGCAGCCATGATTAGTCATTTTAAATTCATATGAGTCACACCAGGCCACTTGCATATATACAACAATATGTCATGTAATTAATTCTAGTACTAGTCTATTTCGACCATACATAGCGAAAATAACATTTTATGAAGATTCTTTTTTAAATGATCGCGCCAATATGTATTAATTATATATCATTTTAGAATCAAACATGTTTCATAATAGGATCATTTACCATATTTAGCACATTGGATATGGATATGAATTTGGAAGTGGTAAATTAATTATATATTGATATAGAAAGATCTTGGTCTGATTCAAATTTCCTAAAATTCATGTTCGAAGTTTTGGTTATCTTAAGTGAGATAGAGATAAATTCATGAAATAGATTTCTCAGTATTTTTTTTAACAAGATTTCTCAATATTTATTCACTACAACAGAATGTGTGTTTTGTGACAGAGGAAACTGTCACAAAAAAATGGTAAACCGTCACTAAACATATTTGGTGACGGTTTGAAACCGTCACCATGACCATCACCTAAAGTGCGTCACAGAAAACATTTGGTGACGGTTTACTGTTCAACTGTCACAAAAAATATTTTTAGTGACGGTTGGAAGTGTTCCGTTCTGTACAACGTTCGAACGTTCCTTTTTTTGTGACGGTTATGAACTGTCACAGAAAATAACGTTCGGACGTAAAATTAAACGTTCGGACGTTATACCCGACCGATTGGCGTTCGAATGAGAGAAGTTGACGTTTGTTGTATATCGTTCGAACGTATCATATTTACGTTCGAATGTTAATGCGGCCGAACGTTAATTACAATAAACGTTCGAACATTTGTTCGAACGTAAACGTAAATGTTCAAACGTAGCGCATTTAATGTTCGGACGTTATTTCGAATGTAAACGAAGGAGCGTCCGAATGCAAGTTTTTTGTTCGAACGTTAGTCGGTTTAACGTTCGAACGATTCAATTGTATTTACGTTCGAACGTTTGTTACAGTGTGAACCAACGTTCGAACGATTTTTATTTACATTCGAACGTACAGATCAGAAATACTAATTTCATAAAATTTAAAAACAAAATACCAATGGTATCATATTACATACCCAATTAACAAGTAACAATGTCTTATAAAAGTACAAAATTAGATATTAAAACTAGTCAGAAATATTGATAAAATTTATTTCTTCTTTTTCCCTCGCCCACGGGGATTCTGTTGCAACGACATAACACGCTCCATTTGCACCATCATCTCTCGCTGCACTTGCTCTTGCACTTCACTGCGTATTCTTTCCTCTTGGTCTCTCTGTTGGTCCTGCAAACGCGTCTCTAAATGAGACTGTCGCTCTAAGAGAGACTCTAACTCTTGCTGTCTCGACCTCATATACTCATTCTCACGCCGTGCAGCTTCTAAATCTGCTGTAAGATTATTAATTTGTGAAGCCGATGAGGTTGAGGAGGATGAACATTTATGCTTGATAGATCGTCCCAAACCTCTTGCCATACTAGACTGCGGCCCGAGCACTTGGGTGAATATGTCTATGTCACTAGGAGAGGATTCCACAGAAGTCGACTGCATCTCCAACATTTTGCTCTGCAATTTAAAAGGTAATGATCGTAAATAATTAGTAACGTATTAAAAGAAATAGAAATAAGAAATAAACTATTAAAATGTTCTATAAAAAATTTATTTAACAAAATTAAAACTGCTTACATAATTATCTGCAGCGACAGGATCCATCCACTCACTATGCTCATTAGTGTGAGCAGCAGCATAGACATGAATGAGGGAAAAGTTTTCAGGATCATCACGTTTCTAACAAAGCGACAATATTAGCAATTTTAAAAAGATAATGTTAGTACTTATCAGAAAGAATAGCAGGAAAATAAATGAATTCTATAATTTTTTAATTACCATTTTTTCAGCAAGACGGTGGAATGACCTTGAACCGGCACGATGGTGGACAGTCAGAACGGATCTATTATGTGCATTTGTAGAACTCAAGTGCTACAAAATATATTAAAAATGTTAATTGTAATATGTATACATATAATGTATAAAACAAATATGAATGTAAATAATTAAAAGATATAAATGTAAAATACCTGATAATCTGGAGATGCGAAAAGATCACAACACTTTCTCTAATCATCTAACTTCATCTGCTGAAAAGGAGACTGCGCAGCCTCTTCCAACGTCTCAAACTTCTTGAAGTGGTCATGACATCGTCCTTTGTGACGTCGGAATAGTGTAGCCATCAACTCATTCACGGTTCTCAAATCCTCGCTACGGCCAAAGTCGAGGTCGAATTCATCCTAACAAGGGAATCAGGTAAAAAATATAATATATTAATCTAAGTGAAAAAAATGTACTGAAAAGTAAACTCACCAGCACACGACTTCGAATGTGCTCCTTAATCTCATTCGGAACATCTTGCCATGAGCGCACATAAAATGGAGCATAAGCTCGGACTACTGTGCCAATATAGGAGGAAAGCACTGCTGCACTATCATCCACTCCTCCAGTGGAATTATCAGGAATTGTGATCTTCAGTTTACTGTGCCTTCTATTTTTTTCAAGAGAGATTCCACGTGTATAGCCACAACCGCGACGTGCAGATGCATGAACTACATGATAATAATAGATATACTATAATTATAATTATATAGTTATTGAGAAAAAAATATTAACTATATATATAATTATCAACGACAATATTTCCTTACTGGTAGGTGTCGACTGGCTGTTGTTCTCTTATGTGTTAGCTTGATCTTCAGGAACGGATTCCTCGAGTGGGGAGTCCTCAATGGATTCAGGACTTGGACTTGGCGGAGGCACATTTCTTCGTTGTCGTTTTGGCGGCATTCTTTAAAATAATTAATTATATCAAAGAAAATTAATTAGAAGAAATTATGAAAATTTAAGATATTTTATAGTCACCTATATAAATAAAATATTTAGTACTTTTACTCTCAGATGAATTTTTCATGCTTGTTTCAGAATCCCCATCAATAACATCTTCATCATCATCATGCACCTCTTCTTCATCATCTTTATCCACCTCCTGCCCGGATTCTGATTCGTATTCATCTTCTGACTCGTCTTCTTCATCTTCCTCCAAACTGACTTGAATTGAATGATCATTTAATACAGACGGGTCGAGATGTACGGGTGGGACATCATCTCTACACAAGGGGACCAACTCGAGTGCACCGAGGTCAACAAACAAGTTAATACCCTCTCCATCTTCCTGGTATGCCTCAACAATTGGATTGTCATCTTCATCTCCACTATTCTCGTAATCTGCACTCGTTCCTGTTTCATATATATTTCGAGGAACAAATTTTTGTACGACTCGCCAAGTTATCTCCCCACTATCTTCATCAGCACTTTTCATTGGATCAATCAAGTAATAGACTTGGGTAGCTTGACAAGCCAATACGAATGGATCATCTTCGTACCATTTAGATGCAGTATTGACACTCGTAAAGTGATTATCCCTATGTATCGAAACCCGACCACCGCCTAGATCCCACAATCACATTTGAAGACATATGTTACAGACCCACCCAAATATTTCAATCCGATAATATCACGTATGACACCATAATGGTCAATATCATCTGTTCCATGACTCCCCTTGACCAACACACCACAATTTTGAGTCTTTCTATTACGTTCACGGTCCAAAGTATAGAATCTATAACCTCGAACCGTGCATGCAGTATATCGAAGTGCTCTATTTGAGGGACCACGGGCCAATGCATACAATTCAGAAGAAATTGATCCGGGATCACGAGCACGTTGTTCCAAAATCTAAAAATTGAAATAGTATATATTTATTATTTTATTATCCAGAGTTAAAAATTTCACAATATAACATATATATAATTTTAGTTCATACACGTTCTTCAAACCATCCGGGAAATTCTTCCTCGTGTCTTGCCTCTATATTTTCTACGCCTTCTGTTCTAAGTTTGTCCATGTGGTCACTGTTATAACATGTTGCAAAAGAAGTATATTTTGAGCACAACAATTCTAATTAATTTAAAGAAAACTATAATTATTCAAATAATTAATTATTATAATTCTTAGAGAGTTACTTTTATGCTTGTTATTACTTAATTTCAAATATTATTATAAATATTTAATTATCATACTTAAATTTCAATGGTTATACAATAATTTTAATTATTATAATTCTTAAAGAGTTACTTTTATTTGTTATTACTTAATTTCAAATATTATTATCACAATTTTTCAAATCCATATCACAACATATTCACAATAACTCACAATATATTCACAAAATAATATGCCACATGTATTAACAAAGCCTAATGACAATATATTTCTAATAATAAACACAATATTTCAAATTTATATCACAACGTATTATTATAACTCACAAACAATATAGAAACTATACCAACAATAATCACAATATGATAAAAAGTAAGCATAAAATAACATGCCACATGTATTAACAAAGCTTAAGGACAATATATTTGTAACAATGTAAACATATTCAAACGTCATTCACAAATAATAATTTAAATATTTCAAGTCTATATCACAATAACTCACAATATATTCACAAAATAACATGCCACATGTATTAACAAATTTCTAAACTTTAGTAAGCAATAAACATGTATTAACAAAGCCTAATGACAATATATTTCTAATAATAAACACAATATTTCAAATTTATATCACAACATATTTAAAATAGCTCACAAACTATTTACAAACTATACAAACAATAATCACAATATGATAAAGAGTAAGCATCAAATCACAACAACATATTGATAAAGTTTAGAAATATACCTAGCACTCACAATATCCTCTTACAAATCAAAATCTTCAAACTTCCCAAAACAAGCAATCCTTAAAAAAAATACAACACTAACTTATTAGAAATATTCTATAACAAAAACACATTCTATAAATATCATAAAATTTAAATAAAGACAAGAAATAAAAATATTATCTTACCAAAACTCAACTCTCTCTCACTCCAAAACTCAACTCTCTCTAACTCAACTCTCTCTCACTCTAACTCTCTCTCTCTCTCTCTCTCTCTCTCTCGCTCTCTCTCTCTCTCTCTCTTTCTGTTGCGCGCACGGGAGAAGAAGAAATAAAGCGCTTCCTCCCGTGCGCGTACTGATTAAGTTCTAAAATTATTAGTTTAAACATTCAAACGTTTAATTTTAACGTCCGAACGTTATATTCTAAAATTATTCCCGCCCAGAACGTTCGGACGTTTACAATACACGTTCGAACGTACCCTTCTTATGATATAACATAAAATCTAGCGGGAAAGTTCCCGCACTTTCCTCATATATGTTCGAATGTATCACAATTTCTCGTTCGAACGTTCGTAGATTTATAGATAAACGTTCGAACATTTAACTTAAACGTCCGAACGTACATTTCATGAAAGTGTTACCATATTTGAGCGGGAAATCTCCCGCACTAATTTAACTAACGTTCGAACGTTGACAGATTTGGTGTTCGAACGTATAGTATAAACGTCCGAACGTCTGAATAATCACACAGATACCTTAATCAAGTGGGAAAATTCCCGCCTCTTAGTTTAACGTTCGAACGTTAACTTGAAACGTTCGAACGTACGATTCCTACTATACTTAACTTTTTTTTTTTTTAGTAGAAAATCGAAACTTCATTGATATCAGAAATACAAGAAGGCTAACAAAGTATAACTCTGGTTAAACAACCATTTCAGACACATCCTCAGTTAGCTCAAGAGAATCCCTTGCTAGACTATGGGCTACCTGGTTACCACTTCTTCTAACAAAAGTCACTTGCCAGTTCAAAAAACTAGACAACATAACTCTAGTATCATGTAAAACCAATCCCACACTATCCCAACGATCAATATTCTTCTGTAGGCTATGGACTATACCTTGAGAATCACCTTCCAGCCAGACATTTTGCAGCCCCAGCTCCTTGGCCATACCAACAGCATAAAAGCCACCGAGAGCTTCAGCTAAAAGGGGATCCAAAGCACCAGATTTTGACACTTTTTTGGAAGCTACAATGGATCCCATATGGTCACGGGCCACCAGGCCAATCCCAGTTCTATTCTGAACACTACTCACTGCTGCATCCCAGTTGATTTTGATGAAATTCTCTGGAGGAGGAACCCAAACAGAAGGATGGACTGGTGATTGTTCGACCTTTCTTTTTGAGTCAAATTGTGCCTCCTTAAACTCTGTTAGATGAATAGCAGCTAGACTTGCCACCTGCGTGGGATGCATAAAAAAATTCTCAAACACCAATTTATTCCTTCTCAACCAAATACCTCTAGCTGTCATTGAGAAAAGCTCTATCAAGGTCGTGTCACTAGAAGACAAGAATTGTTCCACCAAATCTTTGAAACAGCTTGCAGAATTAGTGCATTTCTGAAAAGCTGTAGGACCTTGGCTCCACACATCCATGGCTAAAGAGCAGCTCCATAAGATATGAGTGACAGATTCCTCTTCTCTTCTGCAAATGGGACAAATAGGGGAGTCAACAATTTTTTTCTTAAAGAGGTTTAGACGCGTAGGCAGAGACTCCAGAGAAGCTTTCCATATGAAAACTTTAGTAGCATTTGGAATTTGTAACTTCCAAACACCTGTCCAATCCTTCCAAGTGTTTGCTCGATAGGAAGTCTGACCCTTACTCAAATTCTGCAGCTCCTTCTGCTTGTGATATGCACTCTTCACTGTAAACTGTCCATCCTTTGTCCCCAGCCAAATGAGTCTATCCCTAGCCCCAGAAAAACTTATGGGAATTTGAAAAACAACTTCAGCAACCTCACTCCCAAGGATAGAGACTACCAAACCTCGATTCCATTGTTTAGTCTCCTCAGTGATTAGTTCAGCAACTCGAGCTTCCGCATGCAAGACTTGAATAGGAGTTTGGACCATATAGCTAGATGGTTGTGGCAGCCATCTACAGTTCCAGATCTTAGTATCCTGGCCATTTCCTATTCTCCATATAGAGCCCTTTTTAATAAGCTCTCTTGCAGAACAAAGACTTCTCCACAGAAAGGATGGCCTAACTCCCATTTTAGCCTGAAGAAAATCAGAAGTTGGATAATACTTGATTTTAAGAACCTTGGCAGCTAAGGAGTCAGGAACTTGGATAATTCTCCAACCCTGTTTTGCTAGCAAAGCCAAGTTGAAACTCTCAAAATCCCTGAATCCCAGACCACCAGCCCCCTTAGCTTTCCCCATTTGTCCCCAAGAAACCCAATGCACCTTTTTTTCATTGTGCATATGACCCCACCAAAACTGGTGCATTACTCTATTGATTTCGTGGAGCAAAGATTTGGGCAGTTTGAAGACCCCCATACAATAAGTAGGCAGGGCTTGAATGACAGCTTTTAATAAAATTTCCTTCCCTGCAGAAGAAAGGAACTTTGTTTTCCAATTGCTTATTCTGTTTCTCATCCTGTCCAAAATTCCTTTGAAAGCAGCATGCCTTGATTTGCCAATGAGAGCAGGTAATCCAAGGTAAGTTTCATAACAAGATGTGGATAGAGTTCCTGCAATGCTTAAAATATGATTCCTGAATTCTTGTCTTGTATTAGCACTGAAAAATATTGAAGTCTTGGCCTTATTAAGCTGCTGTCCTGATGCAGTTTCATAGAGACCCAACCATCTGTTAATCCCTGCCCACTCCATTACATTAGCTTTACAAAAAAGCAAACTGTCATCTGCAAAGAAAAGATGGTTGATGCTTAGATTGCCTTTACCAAAAGGAAAGCCATGAATATCCTTGATATTTTCAGCATGATTCAATAAACTGCTTAGGACCTCCGAAACAAGAATAAACAAATATGGAGATAAAGGATCCCCTTGTCTAATCCCTCTAGATGGCACAAAACTAGCTTGAGGAGCCCCATTGACAAGGATAGAGTAAGTAACTGAGGTTATACAGTTCATAATCAGAGATATCCACCTTGAGTTGAAACCCATCTTCAGCATAACCCTCTCCAAAAAAGCCCATTCCACTCTATTATAAGCTTTACTCATATCCAATTTTACAGCCATGTAGCCTTGTTTCCTTGTCCCTTTGGTTGACATTGAGTGCAAAGCTTCAAACGCGACAATCACATTATCAAGAATCATTCTACCAGGAACAAAAGCACACTGGGTAGGTGAAATGATCTGTGGGAGAATTAATTTCAATCTGTTAGACAGCACTTTTGATACAATCTTATATAGCACATTGCAAAGAGAGATGGGTCTATAATCCACCACAGATTGAGGACATTTCAGCTTAGGGATTAAAACAATGAAAGTATCATTGATGGACTTTAAGTCCCCACTATGATTCAAGACCTCTAACACAGCCTTAGTGACATCACTCCCCACCACACCCCAATGAGATTGGTAGAAAATAGCTGGAAAACCATCCGGGCCTGGAGAGCCCAGAGGGTTCATTTGGAACACTGCTTCCTTGACTTCCTCAGGGGTGAAAGGGCTCAAAAGGTTGTTGTTCATTTCCTCAGTTACACTAGGCTGAATATGGCTTAGGCAAGCATCAAAACCACAAGGATTGACAGAGGAGAAGAGGGTTCTATAATACTGACAAAAAGCATCTGCAATCCCTACCAGCTCATTTAAGGTTCTGCCATCATCAAGCACCACTTTAGTAATCACGTTGGTTTTCCTTCTTTGGTTTGCACATTTATGGAAAAACTTAGAATTACGGTCTCCATTTCTCAACCAGTTTTGTTTGGCCCTTTGCTGCCACTTAACATTATCCTCTTCCAATAATCTGTCAATATCCTTCTGAAGAGCTTTAATTTCCTCATTATTAGAGCCCTTGTTAAAGTGCTGCAGAGAGGAGAGCTGATGCAACTTTGATTGAGTGGACTTCCTTTGTTTGTGAAGAGAGAATTTACTCCACGAAATTAGAGAATCTCTGCATTTACAAAGATTTTCCTGAATAGAGCACAAAGAAGAGCCCTGCTGAGAAGACAGGGTTGACCAACTTGAATGAATAATACTACTACATTCCTCTTGTAAATTCCAGCATGCTTCAAACCTGAAGAGCTTCTCCCTTCCCCTTCCATCATGATACAAGCCTCTTTCTCCACTCTGAAAAGACATCACCAGAGGACTGTGGTCAGAAGTTTGGGCTGCAAGGGCCTTAATACTGCACTGAGCAAACAATTCCAACCCTAGTATATTCCCAAATACACGATCAAGTCTCTCCTTAGTAAATTGGGCACCCCCTCTATTATTGCACCAGGTAAACTTAAGCCCATCATAACCTAAGTCACTTAATCCACAAGATTCCACTGTATCTCTGAAGAGTTCCATTTGTTGGTAAGGTCGACATGCTGCCCCATATTTCTCATGCTGATATAAGATTTCATTAAAATCTCCAAAGCAAAACCATGCTTGATCAAACTTAGGTTTCAGCATCCTCAATAACTTCCAACTCTCTGGTTTAGTAGAGGTAATAGGAGATCCATAAAATCCAGAGAACACCACCCCAATTGCTGAGCCTTCAGGAGTCAAACTCATAGAAATATGGTGTTGAGAAAAGGACTCGAGTTTGAAGTCAACAGAACTATCCCACAAGAAAGCAAGACCTCCACTAAGTCCCTTACTATCAACTACAAAACTGGAATCAAACCCCAGTTTATTCCTTACTAATTCCACCCTCTTCCTACCACATTTTGTTTCCATTAAGAAAACAAACTTGGGCCACTTAGACTTCACTAGTAAATGAAGCTCTCTAACTGTACGGGGGTTCCCAAGCCCCCTACAGTTCCAACTAAGGCCTATCATTGTTGTTGGTGGAGCTGCAAAGCAGCCTCCACCAACTCAGAATCAAAGTTGTCATCAACATCACTAGAGACAAGTCGTTTTTTCCTATCGGGCTCAATAACATTCTCATAAAATGAGACCCCTCTCTTCCTTCTATCTTGGGTTTCCACCCCCAGACTACCAGACCCAATTTGATGCACCTCCCTAGCCCTTCTTTTCCACGTGACCCTCTTTACCTTGGGCCCTTTCAAACCCCTCACAAAGGAGGAAGGCCCATCCTGATTTGGGGATGACATCTTTACAGGAGGGATGATATGATTGGGAGCACTTACCAAGACAGAATGTAGTGATTCACGTTTCACTGTGAATTGAAACTCCTGCTCTGGAACCACCTCAGATTTAAACAAGGAAAGATCTGTTTGCATATCACAGGCTGAATCAACTCCCTCAACTGGCTCTGTCAAAACCTCCCCCTTATGGAAACTACCACCAATAGGACACTTATTCCGCTTAGAATCTTCTTTAGTTGGAGAATCCTTGAATTGTGCCGTATCAGGCTCCTTTCTAAAATCAGAATCATCATGACAGGTTTCTCCATGGGCCTCATCTTGCTGCCGCCTAGAATAGTGTTTATCCCCCATGGCACCACCGTATTTTCTGATTTCGAAAACCTTTGAATTCATAGGTTGAGCCCTCAGCCAAGGACCAAACTGCATTGGTGTAGGTTCCTCTACTAGATTAACAACTCTTTGGGATTGACATACTTTCAGTTCATGAGATAAAATACCACAGTGAAAGCAAAAGGACTGCAATCGTTCATACTTAATTGAAACCCAATACTTCTGGTTCTCCAACTGCAGCCATTTTCCTCGTAATAACGGTTTTTTCAAATCCACAGCCAGACGAATTCTCATGCACTTGCCCCATGCCAAACCATCCGAGTCCGAATCAACACGAATCACATGGCCAAATGCTGCAGCAAACTTCTTACCAAATTCTGCATTCATAACCGCCAAAGGTAAACCATGCAGTTGAATCCAAAAAGGTTCAAATTGGAAATTCACCAAACTCAACGGAATAGATTCATCAAGTTCTTGAAAGGAGACTAGATTTCTATCAAAAAACCATGGACGCCCGCCAAGAACTTTATCCTTATCTGCAAGAAATTGAAATTCAACTAAGAATCGATGATCACCCAATTCCTTGAATTTCACCCATCCCTCCAATCGCCATAGTTGGGACATAGTCACCCGAAAAGCTTCATTATTCAAACCCTTTTCAGTCATCACCCCCCCAACAATGCAGAATTTTCCACGTAAAACTCCTTCCTTAACCTCCTCAGGAGCCACCACGAAAACATCATTTTCCTCCGTAGACAGTGTAAGGTTCTCCCACCTCCTCGCTAAATCTTCTTCCATCATGACAAAAACACTCACAGAGACCCACTACGAAACTCTCACAAGAAGAGACTAATATCCTCGCACAGGCGAGGAGACTCACACCTCACTCATTCTCTAGAGAGAAAAAGGAGGACCATTATTCAAAACATAACTAAAATTCTACTATACTTAACTTATAGTATAATAACTATACTACATTTATATATCTATAACTATATACTACATTGTATAGTATGATAGCATAATATAATTTAAATGATAAACTATACCATATATATAAATCAATAATATATATTAAATTGTTACTTATTAAATTCTTTATTATATACTAACTTATAGTATAATATATATACTACATTTTATATATCTATAACTATATACTACATTGTATAGTATGATAGCATAATATAATTTAAATGATAAACTATACCATATATATAAATCAATAATATATATTAAATTGTTACTTATTAAATTCTTTATTATATACTAACATATAGTATAATATATATACTACATTTTATATATCTATAACTATATACTACATTGTATAGTATGATAGCATAATATAATTTAAATGATAAACTATACCATATATATAAATCAATAATATATATTAAATTGTTACTTATTAAATTCTTTATTATATATTAACATATAGTATAATATATATACTACATTTTATATATCTATAACTATATACTACATTGTATAGTATGATAGCATAATATAATTTAAATGATAAACTATACCATATATATAAATCAATAATATATATTAAATTGTTACTTATTAATTCATCAATAAACACCATAAACTCATAAACTATTCACAAAATTCACAAACAATAATCACAATTATTTCAAGAGTAAGCATAAAATCACAACAACATGTATAAACATATTGCTAAACTTTATAAATATAACAAGTACTCACAAAAAAACCAATAATCTAATTGTCAATAATATTATATAACATCTTAATATATAACTTAAACATTTATAATATAATATATTATAGATAAAATTTTGGAAATTAAATTGACAAATGTTCGAACGTAATAATAAGTACGTTCGAACATTCTGTGTATATAAGGCCAAAACCGAACGTCGAAACGACATTTCGGTGCCCGTTACCATCGTCTTCTCCGTTATTTGCCACCACGCCTCCGTCACCGCCGCCGTCAACTCCGCCATAACCGTCACTAAAAGGTAGGCATTCATCTTTTATGCAAATAACATGTATTTTATTGAGATTTAGATTGAGATTTGGATTGAGTTTTGTTTAAAACCGGATAAATATTACCGGATGTTCAACTTCATTTTCCGGCCACCACGGCCAGTCATTGGCCGAATAGTCACCGTAGAAATGTTTCTTGAAGTGTATACTTCATTTACATGGTGACATTTCGGCATTTAGACCCTTGTAGATAAATTTTCGAGATTTCAATAATGGCTGAGTCAACTCAGCCATTCTGCGTTGAAACGTTCGAACGTTTCACCGTGACATTCGAACGTACGACGTTTAAATTACAAAGCCGTTACGGCTTCCACATTCGAACGTTAATCGTCTTACATTCAGACGTGAATATTATTAAACGACATACGTTCGAACGTGAATATTTACTTTCGCACGTAAATCACATACGGTCGGACGTTTAATTATAACATCCGAACGTAGTGATTTTCTACATTATTCATGCTTCGACGTTTGGACGTTCATATTTACGTTCACACGTAAAACAAATACGTTCGAACTTAAATTCGAACGTATTTGTTTACTGCTTATGTTCGAACGTACATCTGTACATTCGAACGTATTTGTTTTACGTTTGAACGTAAATTTATTTACATTATTTTACGTGCGAACGTATAAATTAACGTTCGAACGTTTATATCTTTAACGTTCGAACGTTAACGATAAAACGTTCGAACGTTAATGCAGAGCATCTTAAAATTAATACAAAAAAATGCATTATTGTAAATAATTTTTTTTTTCCTTTTCTATTTTCAGGATATGGCTCTTCCACTGCATACACGAAAACGAGGGAGGGAAGGAGCCACGTCGGACACTGCCCGTATCGGAGCTCGTACTGTTATCATAGAGAGAGAGGTCTTAATTAATGAGTTCGACGAACTCTGTTGGCAGCAGACGAACCTAAGAGATGTTTTCCTCAGTAGAGGCTGGGGAAATATCTGCACATTGAGGGGGAAGGTATACCCCTCAATGGTTCAAGAATTCTATATAGGGATGTGTGACATGCCTCCAGATGCATCCTCTCACACCGTGATTGTACGCGGTGTTTCTATTGAGGTATCGGCAGATGTCATCGGCGAGCACCTCGGGATTCATCGAGGTGCTCAGACATTTACACACTCAACACCCCGTGAGGATGTAGGCACTTCTACATCATCTACTGGCCGGGGATGTGAGCCAGCATCAGTCAGAGATGCAGGCCAGTCAGAGGCTGAGGATACTGGCGTCGAGGCTCGGGATGATGACCGAGACGAGGATTTCTATATCCTCACCGGGAGGGATCGCATGCAGATCGAGCGGAAGAACGCCTTCAACTAGATCCATCTGCTGCATTTCTTCCGCATGTTGCACCTGATTGTTGCAACAAATGTCGATCCTGTGGCTCATAAAACCACATTTAGTCAGCTTCGGGCACAATTTTTTATACGAGTGGCACGTGGAGATCATATAGATTTGCCACTGCACATTTTTGAGAGGATCCGTTACGAGGCGAGCATCGTCTCCATGGATAATCTCCCATATGGTGTCCTCATCAGCCGACTATTACTTGCACGGGGAGTGCCGACCCAGCCAGAGGAGCGGGTCAAAGATCAGATGAGCCCCCTCGACATGACCACGCATCGGCGTAGCATTGGACAGGCGAGGGGACGTCAGCCACCCCCTGTAGAGGATCTAGTTCCTCCAACGCAGCCTGAGCCAGGTCATGTCGGGAGTACTAGTCAGCATACGCCGAGTACATCTGCAGGAGATGTGCGGCCTGCTTGGGTTGATGCGGTCATATCACAGCTGACTGCGCATATTGATCATAAGATCGATCGATCGCTCGAGGCTATATCGGCGTCTGTTGCCGAACTCACCCATCGTGTAACTATCCTCAATGACAAGGTTGATACCTTGACGGAGGAAGTACGGAGTTCGACTTTTGCAGATAACGTTATCATCCGACTGTTGTTTACTACGTTCTATCATTTTTTGTATTTTATTTTTAATATTTGTAACGAAAAATATTATTGAATATTTTTATCGTTTTTTAATTTCAATTTTTAATCTTCTTTGATGTTATAATTTCTAACTTTAATACTAAATCACTGCATTTCAAATATATATAAATCAATAATATATATTTATATATTACAAAGTGAGTATATATAAATATATACAATTCAATTTTTTAGACTTGTTCACAAATTATGCACAATAAAAATCACATAATTTTTAAATTAAAGTCATTTAATTTAAATTTACAATAAACGTTCGAATGTTATTACTTAACGTTCGAACATTGGTGCAAACATTTTACGTTCGAACGTAAAATTAATAACATTCGAACGGTTGCTCCAAAACACTTTACGTTCCAACGTAAACAGACATAACGTTCGAACGTATATGTGATGTTCGAACGCATATGTCCCATACGTTCGAATGTAAAAAAATCTCATTCTATCTTTAGTGACGGTTTCCAAAAACTGTCACAGAAAATACCTTTTAGTGACGGTCTAGGGACTGTCACAATTTCTCAACTGTCACTAAAAACCAATTGGGTTGTAGTGATTAGTCCTATATATATATATATATAAATACAGTAGAGTTGTTTAATTTATACTCTAAATTACCCAAAAAAAGTTTAGGAGATCTTGATTAATCAAAGGACAATGCTAGTGTAAATGAATTTTTCTTTTAAATATTTTTTAAACATCCTTAACTATTAAGAAAAAATAAATAAAAAATGCAAATTCACTAATAATCATTTTCTTAACTATAACGAAAAATAAAAAATAAAATAAACAAGTGGAGTCATACTATCATTTTCCTTAATCAAAAGTCTTTATAATTGAATTTGAATATGATGTTTAGAATTTGAAGAAGCCTCCTCACTAGAATTTGTTAAAAAAGTATATTGAAACATGTTGAAAGAAAATGAGAATTTGCTTAGTTTTTCCTGTTTGAAACTCTGGTCTCCAAAAATTATATATAATTGTTACGATTTTCTGTCTTAACTTATAAAATATTGTTTAAATAATTCCATTAGAAAATCCTAAAAATTCAAGATATATTTAAAGCTAGGAGCTAGTATTATTTTATAGCTTATACATAGTTTCTTTGTGAAAAAAGTTACCAAAAACCTCTCGAGGCGGCCGTATTAATATTTATTCATTGACAAAACTAATAAGTACTGGAAAATGCTAAACATAATTTAAAAGTCAGGACTCATGACCAGTAGTACTAGATCATTCATTCATTAATTATATAAGGTATAGTAGATAGAGCATCTGGTTTAGAGGAGGCCACGTAGTGCTGTCTCCCTCCTCGTACATTGATAATTAATTTATAAATGCATGAGCTAGCTAGCTGGGTGGCATAAAAGTTTGAGTTGAAATTGTGTGCCAAGCTTATCACTAAGCTAATGTATAGCTTGCTTATTTGATCATGTCATAATAATGTCATCTACGTATACAAGAACAAATAATTATAAGTCATTCCTTATAAAAATAAATAGACATGTATCAACTGATGATTCCAAAAAATCATATTCAATCAGTTGCTAAGAGATTGTTCGAAACCAAACTCTTGTTGCTTGTTTTGGTCCATATAGAGACTTATGTAGTCTACAAACAAAATCAGGTTGAGATTTATCAATAAGTCCCTTTGGTTGTTCCATAAATACCTCTTCATCCAGTATACCATGCAAGAATGCATTAGAGACGTCTAGCTGAAGAATAGGCCAGTGTAAATTAGCAGCTAGTGTCAGGATTAAATGAATAGTAGAAGGTTTAATTACTGGTGAAAATGTCTCATGATTATCTACTCCATCACGTTGATCAAATCCTTTAGCAACCAAACGTGCCTTGTACCTCTCTATGCTACCATCCTGCTTTCTTTTAATCTTGTATATCCATTTATTGTGAACCACAAGTTGATGAACTAGTCGTGGACATGGTGACCATATACCATTGGCCATTAATGCATCAAACTCACGCCCCATAGCATCCCTCCATTCAGAGACAGTCATAGCTTGCGTATAGCAACTTTGTTCATTTTCATGATAAATAGGGGACAACACACAAAGTGGATGTTTAGTGCAATTAAAATTTTTGAAACCTGAAAACTGTTTAGGCTTAAGCTTTCCCGTTTTTGAATGTGTGACAATTTGTTGAACTGGTTCTTGTGGAGGCAAGTTGGAAGGCTCATGGTGTGGACATTGAGATAGAATTGGTGTTTGGATAATTTGTAGCAAGGTTTTCTATAGGAGCAGGACTTGGAGCTGATGAATTAGGTTCATTCATGATATTAATGATAGGTTCAGGACATGGAGAATGTGGGAGGGCATCATGACTTGAAGATGAAGGTAATGGTGCTGGCTGATTAACAATATCAGTAAGAATTAGCAATGGAATAAAAGTTGGAAATTTAAAAATCTTACCAAGTGCACTTTTGGTTGAGGAGTCTGAAACCATATCAACTGCTGGAAAGGAGGTCTCATCAAAGATAACATTGCAAGAAATGTAAACTCTACCATTAGTTAAGTCCAAACATCTATATTTTTTTTCTTGTCCTGGATATCCTAGAAAAACACATCTTTTAGTTTTAAAACAAAGTTTATGTTTTTCATATGGTGTAAGCAATGGATAACAACTACCTCCAAAAATACGCATTTCACTATATTTGGGAACATATTTATGGAGTATATAGAAAGGGGATAGGTTGTTTAGAACCTTTGTTGGCAGTCTATTAATTAAATAAACTGATGTTAGGAAATAGTCAGGCCAATATGTTTTTGGTAGATGTGATTGAGCAAGGAGAGTTAATCCCATTTCTTTGATGTATCAATGTTTTCTTTCGGCAATACCATTTTGAGGAGAAGTATATGGACAAGTTAGGCGATGATAAACACCATTTTTACTTAGGAATTGTTTAAATTCATTTGAGAGATGTTCACCACCATGGTGTGTTTGAAATTGTTTAATCTTCAAGAAAAGAAATTTTCTACAAAAGCTTTATATTGCTTGAAAAGTTTGAGTACATTAGATTTATTAGCCATGGGATATAACCATGTGAAATGCAAGAAATCATCAATGAAAATAACACAAAAATGACATCTACCTGCTGAAGTAATGGGAGACACCCAAACATCAGAATGTACAAGAATTAATGGACTATTTGTCTGTCATGTGGACCTGTCATATGGAATATGTTTTGCATTTCCTAGAGGACAGGATTCACAAAATGAAGATTTTTTAAAGGATTCAGTACTAGGTAGATGTCTAGAGTGAAATAAATTTTCAAGACAAGCTAGGAGGGGTGGCCTAGTCGACTACGCCATCTATCATTAGGTGTCTTTGTTCCTAACTTAGTTGCAAAGTAATGCATCTTATTGGAGAAACTCTTGTTGCCAGCTAGAGGATATAGTCCATTCTCAGCTCGACCTTGGAACAAGATTTTGTTGGTTTGGTTCTGTTTGACAAAGAAATTACAGCTAGTTTGAATAAAATAACAATCATTATCTAAACATAATTTTTTGATGGATAATAGATTGACAGATGCATCAGGACAATGTAATATATTTTTCAATTGAAAGGACTGTTTATCAAGGACAATAAAAGTGTGTCCAATATTTTGAATTGATAAACATGTGCCGTTGCCAATTGTGATCATGTCTTAGTAGGGTTGCTAAGTAGTAAGATTTGCTGAATTACTGGTTATGTGTGCATTAGCCCCACTGTCAGCATACTAGATTTGGTTATCAAGTGTTGCATTTGTTTCAGCTACCATAGCTGCAAGTTCAGCAAGAGGAATGCGACCTTGATATGCATAATTGAACCTCTCATAGCAGTCAAGAGCAATGTGATCTATTTTGCCACAAATCTGGCAAGTAGCCCTATTTGATGAAGCATCTTGTGCTTAAGAAATGTTCTGTGGAACAGAACTGGAGCCATAATTGTTGAATGCTGTTGGAGCTCGATTTGGTCTGTAATTATTATTTAGACTTAACTTTAGGAACTTCTTATTAAAGTTTGGCACTTTAGACTTGTTAGCAGCAAATGCATAGTGAGTATCTGCACATTTTTGTTGCTGAGTTTCTAGTAGGCCTCAAAGTTGAGTAGTTTAGCTTGAAGATCTTCCAAGATAAGATCATTATCTCGAGTAGCAAGAGTATATGAGGTAATGAATGGAGTGTAACTTACTGTGAGACCTCCTAGTAAATGAGCAATAAGATCTTAATCATCCATTGGCTTACCAGCTAGTGCCAACTGATCAGCAAGAGTTTTAGCTTCATCAATATAAGCAGTACAGGTTTCATTATATTGAGAGAAATTTTGAATCTGTCTCTTAAATAATGCAATATGTGACCTTGAAGCAGATGCAAAACGAGCGTGAAGAGAATCCCAAGCTTGCTTAGCAATCTTAATTCCATAAAGAGAGGCAACCAATTTCTCTGAAATGGTAGCAAGAATCCAACTTTTAACACAATTGTCCTTCCAAAACCATATTGCATAAGATGTATTAGGTGCATCCTGAATGATTTCTTTAGGAGCCTTAATTGTGCCATCAATATGGCCAACAAGATCATGGCTATTAAGAAAGACCATGAACTGCATACTCCATGCCATAAAATTGGCACCAGTTAGCTTCTCAGTAACAGGTTAAGAAGTTGCATGAATGTTTGGATTGGGATAGGGCATATTTTCAGTGTTACTTGTACGGGAAGACATTTAGGAAATATGAGAATTTGCAGAAAGTAATGGATCAGGAATGAGTCGTACGACTAGCTGATACCATGTAAGATAAAAGAGAAAATATGATGGAGTAAGTTTTTGATACCTTACACACTGAAAGAGTTTGTATATTTATAGTGTTGTATCAAGCTGTTTGTTACAAAAGGAATTCAAATTTACAAGGATATGTAAAATCCTATCTTAACAAAATAATTCAAAATTCAAAAATCAATTGTTTACAAACAAGCTATTCACAAAAGTTTAACGCATCTTTTATTATTTTATATTCAAGTGATCCTATATATATTGCCAAAATATTATGTCATTTGTTTTTTTTTTCCCTCATAATTCAACATCGATCTTGGGCTCATGCTATTTCTATGGCCCAATTTCTGGGCAAAGGGCTAAGAGACCAAAAGAAGTGTGAGGGTGATTCGCTGGAATAAACTTTGTTAGATTTGTGGTAGTTTGTGAGATAAATATATGGGTTTATTGAGTGTGACTTACTATATATTCTTGTGGAATCATTATCAGAATTGAGATGCATGGGGTCCTGCCTTGGAGAGGTTTCCCGGCGTTAAAAAAAAAAAGTATTGAGATGCATGGCTTAGACGTATGTTGATTTTGAGGGCAAGAGTTAGAAATTCCACAGTTGCACTTTGACTATATTTTGTGAAACGAATTATGTGATGTGCTTAGGATTTCGGTGAAACAAGTCCTACCCGTGGGCTTAGGCTCAAAGCCTGTCTGCATGGTTTGTTTGAACATACACATATCTTTAAAAATTAACTGAAAGTGGCATTGGAGAGTTTTGAACCTGTAACCTCCCTTGGAGAGGTGGGGTAGCCCTGTCAACCACCCTATGCTGGCAGGGTGCCTTCTTTCGGCTCCACTATCTGGCCCCTCCTCATGTGGGTGAGTGGCCCCGACCGTCTGCCAAGTGGGCATATTGGTTTATGGGCCCTCATTAAAGTAGAATTAGAGTTAAAGGTTGTTTTGGTTTTGTTGTTGTGTACTTGCTCTATGTGGCTACGAACCAGTTGGTCCAAAACCCATCTTGGACAGTTGCTGAGACCATTGAATCATTCCCAATTGGGCTTGCGCGAGGCAGTTTTAGAGCACAGACGGTCGTTCCCGAAGTCAACCCAGATGTGGCGGTTATGGAACCTGTAGGCTTGTTCTTAAGGTACCCACATAAGGCGATTATAGAGCCCGGTGGCTCGTTTCTGGATATAACCCGCACAAAACGGTTGCCTAACGCTCTTTATACAGATGTAGGGGCTAGGATTTTATATTTTATATTAGGTGAGGTGCCCAAGCATGCTTGTGGATGACCCACATCGTATGCTACCCATCCTAACAATTTTATATGGAATGAGGCGTTTGAGTGCAACTCGAGGAAAACCTCAGTATACACTATCCATCCTGGTGAGGCTATTGAACTGAGACTTAAGAGAGACCTCGTCTTTCGGCAATTTATGAAGAACCTGAGGAGTTTCACAGAGAAAAGCACCAAAAACAAAATTGGTAGGGGTAAATTATCCAAACCACAAATGTAAGAGATGCTTATTGAAGGTCCAAGCTTTTGATATAGGGATACTAGGATGCTCGAGCATGGCTCGAAGGTACCTTGGCCTGGAGATGAATAAGACTAGGGCATTTGAGTGCAACTCAAGGACAACCATGTTGTACCTACTCCACGAGGTCGAGTGCCAAGTGTGGCTCAAGGCCAACTCTGACATTGGTGCTTTTTAGTCCAAATGGAGTGGTGGTTTGAAGAGCCCAAGTGAGATTTAAGGGTGATTTTATATGGCGAAGGCGAAGGTTTGATGTGCCCACATAAGGCACGAGGGAAATTTTGCCTTTGTGATCATGGAGATCCAATAAGATAATTGATCGACGCTCAGGTGTGATCTGTTGTGGCGAAGGCAATGCTTTGGGGTGCACGAGTGATGCTCGAGGGCAATCCTGCCTTGTAAAACTTGAGACACAGCATGCTCATAGAAATTTTTACTACATTACTGATGTTGCAGTTGCCAATTGGATGCTGGTTTCACATAAAAAACAGATGGTACCGCTCCAAAGCGGAACTGAGTTACATTCCTCTAAACTCAAGCTGCAACACCTCGGTCCCGGATGGGTGAAAAGTTACTCCTTGTTACTTTATATCGTATCTCACATTAACTCCAATTTCTCAATTACACATAAATCTCATTGTTTCAAACCAACTACTCAAAAAATAATTAACTAAGAATGCCACTAAGTCTCAAAATAAATATCAACCTTCCAAAATATCAAGTCAACGGAGCAAAACAAAACTAGTGAATAAAATTCTCCAAGAACCAAAGTACCCTCTTTATACTTAATCCACTATGCTCACATAGCCTTACCTATGCTCCCCATTCTTAAACTTCAACTGAAACATCCAAAACATTTGAAAATATTATGGTGATAAGGGGTGAGTTATCAACAACTCAGTAAGCAAAGAACATATACTAGTATGTAAACATGAGCATTTTCAGGGAGTTCAAAATGTAAATACAAAACATTTCATTTTCAGTATGCAGATCTCAAAATCGTGTTATCAAAAATATTAGAGCGATATTTCAAACTGGTCATATTCAAAAATTAACTATTCATATTCAAAGACCCTTTAGCATAACATGACTGAATTTCTTTGTCTTATCATATCGTATCATATCATATTATATCATATAAAATATCATGTTTACCCCCGTAGTAGGGTTGTACTATCCCTGATGGCCAAACCAGACAGTATCAGAATGTGAATCATTTCTTTATTCATTCTTGCAGCCCCAAGTGTGCACAAAGGGAAGAATACGCTGAAAAATCACTTTGTTTTCAAAGTGGGTGCACTCATATCAGAGATGTTGGTACCAACAATATAACAAAATCAAAACCAAAAACAAAATCAGATACAGAATCAGAAAGTTATGCCAAAGGATTCTCAAATGTCATATTTTATCAAATAGAATACTAAACATTTTCATATAATCGAAACGGACTCAGAGCATCTTCATATAACATGTACAAAATTCACAAATTTCATATTCGTTCTTTTGCACATTTCAGAAACAACATGTCAAAATATTGCTCATGTTTACACTAGCTATGCCAGAAAATATTTTTTCTTTTTTATAGATTTCATAAGTAATGCAGAATACATAACTGAGGTTGTTTTCATATTTATTTTCAAAATGTATCATGCACATTTTCAAAAATCAACTTCAGATCATTTCTTTTAATGCAAAGTCTAGTATAGGAACCCCACTCAATGTTTTGAATACCGTACCGGATGCCGTACCGGTCAAGTCACTAGAACGAAATATTTCGATACCGGTACCGTTTCGAGATAGTCGATATATGAATAAATTATATATATAAATATATATATATATAAATTATATTCCAAAATAATAATCTCTATATGAATAAATTATATATAAATATATATATATATAAATTATAAATAGCCTAGTTTGAATTGGGAGTCAAAAAATGAACTTGTAGTTTGAAAAAAAAAACAGAGGCCGAAATATAGGCCGGTACGACCGGTACCAGCCGGTACGGCCGGTGTTTTGACCGGTACGAAATACATATAGTACCTGTACCGGCCCAGTGGCCGGTACGATACGGTATTAACAACACTGACCCCGCTTACCTGGACTTTTTATTTTCTTTAAATTTTTTCACAATATTACCTAACGAATATTAATCGTCACCTATAAAATATGAGTAACGCTACATACAGTAGTGGAATGCGCAAACGCCGTGCAGTCGCTTTGAAAAAGAGAGAGATCCACTATTAAAAAAATAATTTATTTTCATGTGGGTCCCATATTTATTCACTTTTTTTAAAGCGACTGCACGGCGCTTGCACACTCACGACTGCAAGTATCATTTCTCATAAAATATATACGTAACTTCCGTAAATTTCCACCAAAGACATATTTCGATATTTAAACCTAGAATACTAAAATAATCTATTTATTCTAAAAATCTGAAATTCTTGTAACCTTAAAATCTTTTCACTTTCCACATTAATCTATATAACTTTAACTAATATGTTAAACTCTAAATTATTCTTGTTAAAAGAAACTCTTTGTGGACTAACATAAAGTGAGTACTTAAAATAGCCCACTGTAAAATGAAGCCCAATAAAAATATAAGTTCATAACACATTTGCTCAAGCTTATAACTCAAAGGATATAAATGTAATATCATCTCAAGTCTCACCCTATTACTCTACTTTATGCTTAACAAGCTTTACGAGGGATCAAGTAACGTAAATCGCTTTCCAATTGAAATCAAAGTAAACGTAAATCACTTTCTACGTAAATAAATTTCTACATAAACATAAATCACTTTCTATGTAAATCACTTTCTATGCTTAACAAGCTTTATGTAAATTACTTTCTTTTTTAAACCAATGTAAGCTTTTCTTGCGTGTAGCAGAGGGTTGCACAGCAAAAGCTTACCTAGAGAGAAGCAACAAGTGGCGACGAGCGGCTGGGCACGGTGGCAAACCACTATGGAATGGACAGAGAAAGTACTAGAAGAGTGTCAGAGAGTGTGAGAACATGAGAGGAAGAG
The DNA here is from genome assembly GCA_022457165.1 of Juglans mandshurica. Taxonomy (NCBI): domain Eukaryota; kingdom Viridiplantae; phylum Streptophyta; class Magnoliopsida; order Fagales; family Juglandaceae; genus Juglans; species Juglans mandshurica. The sequence goes on from CM039622.1 coordinate 22,739,564, forward strand.
ACAAAGGCTTACGGCGTAACGACGAGCAGTTGGGGCAGTGGGTGGCAACTTTTGTCACTGGCAGCACAAGGATTTGTTCTAAAGAGCACAACAGGGGCTCGTGCGGTTGATGTGTGGAAGAACTGGGGTTATTGGTGTGGATGTCGGTTGCTCTATTTTGAGTTTGGTAAAATAGAGGCTACGATTGGCAGTGGTGGAGCAAAGTAGTGGCGGATGGCGGGGCTTTGGGCTCATGATTTGGCTATTCCTACAAGGGTGGTGCTTCTGTGTGGCCTTTCGTGGCTGCAAATGTTGATTCACTGTGTTGCGAGTGGGGGTGGCAGCAGAACTTGAAGGGTGCAAGATGTCCTGCCATTTGGTGGTTTTCGTGGCCTTGGGTGTGGGAGGACTGGGTTGTCTGCCTGAGGTTGGTTTGGTTTATGATGGGTGATGCAAGTTTGTGGGGTACATCATGGTGGCTGGGTTCGTTGGTGCTGGGTTTCAAGCGGTGGTCGCTGGTTGTCTGCAGTGAACAAGAGAGACTCTGAAAGAGAACCGAGAGAATGAGAGACATGGATAGCGGGAGTTCATTGAGAGAGAACTGGAAGGGAGAAACTGGTTGAAGAGGCATGGGGAGGTGGAACTCAGGGAGGGAGAAAATGGGGTTGAGGGATTTGGAAGAGGCAACAATCGAGGAGAGTGAGTGAAAAAAAGGATGAAAAGAAAAGGGATCCCTTACCTAAACGACGTCGTTCACCAAAGGGGCTGGTATATTCACGGGTTGGGCAAGGTTCCGGGCCTGGGTATTACAAAAGCTACAGGTTCATGGCTAACTATGACGACCATGCACATTTTGACTTTTGAATTGGACTAGGCGAGGAACCTAATGGCTTGAACAACATTTGGTGAGTGCTCGTCTGCACACCCATGCACGGTTATCTTCTTTACTTTACCAATCCTATCAATTAATCTACTTGCATGGTAGGCACTCAACCCTCTAGTCCCAAAAACATTATGTAGCTTGTCGTAGGCAAAAGTTCAATGGACGAGGTGGTGGCAAATGGAGGGTGTGCCTTACATGGAGGAGTGCAACCCACCATGGAGTGTCATGGGCCAGAATTGGTTGGTGAATTGCAATGGGGATGGAGCTTTAGTAGGCGAGCTCATTCTTGACTTTGAGCTCGCCCATAGCGAGCGAGCTCGACCTCAACTTCATGCTTGCACATGGTAGGCTAGCTCAGGCTTGACTTTGAGCTCAACTGTGGTGGACATGTGTAACACCCCCTTCCTGTAGGTTAGGAGTATCACGTGTTTTTTATAAAATAAACCCGGCAAGATATCTCATATTTAATAAATGAACTCTATGATTTATTTTGTAGAAAAATATCTTCCAAAAACATTAAATGAATAATCTGAATAAAATTTATGTCATAAAAATAATTTTATTCTAGAAGGTCTGAAACTAAATCAACAGCTCCTTCTAATCATGGTCTGCCTGCTCGTATTCATCATCCTCACCTGGGTGGTTAAAAACATGAAAATAAACTAAAATAAGTTGAAGACTCAGGAAGAAATCCATCACAACGTAAACATAAGGTTTTCATAAAAGTTTTCATGCTGAGAGTTTAAAATTCATGACTGTTCATACTGATGTTTATGCTATGCATGACTGACTAATCTGATTTAACTGACTGATCTGACTGATTTATCTGAATTAACTGACTGATCTGACTGGCCAACACACTTAAACTTGTGTGCGAGGTTGTGCACAGGCCCCACGTCCCGCTGTAGCAAGTGGGGCCACTGATAGTATTCTGGCATATTATGGTGGACCACGCTTGAGTCCGTGACTTGCACATCCACCCTGAAACTGAAATGTATTGGTACCATGCATCTGAATGGCCATCTGATTAACTGATCTTATCTTATCTTGCACTTGAACTTAAGATAGCTTACGTGTCTTATACACATGAGATGCATGTCGTAATATATACATAATTATAATCTCTGAATTTGAACATGATGCGGAATAACATGATCATATACTATGCTGGATGACATGTTTGTATATGACATGAGTGGTGTATAAATAATGTCTGGCAATGAACTGGCTTGAATAATACTTATATATAAGCTGAACTGTGATGATCCTAATTTGTGATCAAATTACTTACCTCGTTGCGCTTCTTCTTGAATCTCACTCCGCAGCTCGTCACCTATACGCCTTATTAACTATCACTAAATTTATCTAGGAATAACATGTACTAATATCTTACTTAATTAAATTCACAATCTAAAAGATAGTCAAATAAATCTTTTGTTTAACACCATAATCAATAAATCCTGGTATTTAAATTACTTAAATACTAATAACATATTATAATTTAGTAAAATACTTGGGCTATTTTAATTAAGTTATAAAACTTCAATCCTTAAAATAGGTTTCCCTTCTTATAATTAACATAATTAAACAAGAAGCCAAAAAATAATAATCTCATTTAAATATTCTTAACATATTTCTTTATTTTGAAATTACAACTCTAATAGCATAAATATATCAAAATCTATTATAATAACATTCAAGATTCATTTCATACCATAGATTTAAAGTATTTAAGATTTAAACACTTACTATTTACTATTGAAATTTAATTGTAAAATTAATAATAAATAATATAGTTTAAAACTCCTTAATTGTTTTCTATAGGAAAGTAAGGTTTTTGTAACATAGAGTTCATGGCTATACAAATGTAAACCAAGCTCAAATTAAAAATAAGCCCAAGATTACAAGTCAATATCATTTCAGAGTAAACTTAACTCAAAATATAAGTATGATAAAAATCAAGTCCAAGTAATCTACCATGACTTACAACCGAAGGGTAGCAACGTAATAACCCTAAAATAATCTTCACTGTAGGTATAGGAAAGTTACAAGGCAAAGTGTTAAAGCCTAAAGGGTAGTTGTGTAAAACTCATAACATTTGTATGAAGCAAACTAAAAACAAAACCTAAAGCAACTAACATTGTGAAGAGAAACAGAGGGCAAGCGAGAGGCGTGCGAGGCAGGGGACTCACCGAAAGAGGGGCACGACTGGATGGCGATACTAGGCGGCCATAAGTGGTCGACGGCATGACTGGGTCTTCTGGGCAGGGTGGTGCGACGCCGAGAGAGGGAGAGAGAAGGGTTAGACTGAGAACTAGAATTTAAGGGAAGAGAGAAGGGTGGTGATGGCCGTTGCTTGACGGGATGGAGCGAGTGCGGCAAGGTTGGGCTGGTCAACTCTTTCTATGGTGGCTGGGAGGTGGTTCGACGTCCCTCGAGGTGACTACTGTGGAAGAGAACCAGAGGCTTCGTGCTTCACGTCCGTGGCTGCTGCAGTGTGACTTGGCGGCTGAGGATGATCCGATGTCTTCTAAGGTGGTTGTGGTGGCGCTCCGACGTCTTCTGTGGTGGAATTCGGTGAAGCAATTAGCTCCGGGTGGAAGAGACATGACTGCTTTGTTTCAAAAGTGGAAAGCAGATGATTGCCATGACGAGTCCGTGAAGAGGGTGGCGCATGGTGAGGCATATTGTATTGGGGGAGTTTCAGCAGTGAGGTGGCTCCAGTGCTAGTGGGTAGGTAAAAAAAAGAAAGGATGGTGGATTTGCCATGATCCTTGCTACGTCTAGCTTGCTTGGTGCACGGCAGTTTCCGAATCATGAAGGCGGCAAAATGTTTGTGCATAAGAGAGATAGACGAGATAATTTCTTCGTGCAATATACCTGTATAAATAAGTGAAGGGAAAAGAAAACACTAGGGAAAAAGAGAAAGAGGCATGCATGCAGTGGAAACGGAAGTGTATCATGTATAACGTGGAGTCTGATACAACATCTCACGATTTGGGCTTATTGGCCCATTAAAAAAATAATTTAGGCCCAATAAAAAAAAATTAGAATTATTGGGTCGAGTCGTTACAACATGCTTGGGTTTGGCTTTGAGCTTGCCCAAGATAGATGAGTTGGGTTGAATGACGGGATGTTTATCCCTCTATGGTATGTCCTACAAATTGGGTATGCTTCACTCTTGTGACAAGGCGAGATGCAAGGTTGAACCGAGTAAGATTCGGTGGGGCATGGTGCCCGCCACCCAATGCTTGCATCGGTAAGGAGTAGTAGCGGCAGGTTCATGGCCGTTGACTTTTACACTCCTTGGGTGCATGCCAACATTTCCTAGCAGGTCAACTCTAAACAAGCTATATTACACCTTGTTGACTTGACGTACGGTAAGATGGCAATTGTGCTCACCATTGGAGCTAGTGAACTCTAGTGCTTCCAGAGCTTGTTGATGTGGCGAGATATCTGTGTCAGTCAACAGAAGGATTTGAAGGCATGCTACGAGAGGGGAGGTGGTTCGGGCTCTCTCGGTGAGCTCGCAGTGGTGAGGGCAGTTGCATTGTGGGGAGCTCATCGCGTTCACAAGATCTAGATGTGGTTGTCAATGGGCTAGCACAGGGCCAAATAAAGCATGCATGCCCAACGTGCAAGAAATTGGCGAGGCGAACGGGTTTTATAAGGCGTGTGGGAAAGTTGGCCACCTTAGTAGGCTCCATGCTTGTAAGGCGAACGGGTTCAATGCTCGTCCATAACTTTTATGTTGCCACCTAATGCTTGTCTTCTACAAGCATGCGGGTTGCATGTAGATGCAGGCTGCTAGCTTCTTGCGTACCCGTGGGTTTTATGCAAACAGGCTTCATGCCAACCAATACCGGGTTTGCACACTATGTGCATGCAAACATGGGCAGGCATCGAGCCCATCTGTGACATGGCAATGCCAGCCTTTAACTCCATTTGAGTTCGACGTAACATGCATTGGAAGACGATGTGTAGTGCCCCGTTCCTCATGAAAGATTGGGCAAGGTTCCATGCTGCTAAGGATGTTGGCTAATCGTTCAACAACCATGAGGAAAATAGGCTTATAGTAATCCCAAGGGAAGTACACATGTAAAATATTTAATTTATAAAATCTTAGTGAAATTGAAATAGAACAATTTGTAGTGACAACATTGACATCATGTACCAAAATACTAAACTTCATAAAAATGGGCTTCTCAGCCTTCATTAACCTTAAGACATTACATCATCGGAGTACATAAAGATAGTCTCCATAAAGTGGTAGACTGATTACAATAAGCACTAGACTTAGTGCAGCACATCCTAGGAAAGGCACAAGATAGCTATGGTGGTTACTGATGCTAAGATGAATCCTACTCTATGTAATCAAGACTCGGGCGGGATTCTTTTCTTCCTCAGGCGTCGTGCCAAGGTCTATACCAGCATCAAAGTCTATGGTCTTGAGAATAAAACCATAGATAGGTTAGGCGGCTAGGACAAGACTGTTAATGAGAGATAATGCTATCGAAAATGATATGAAAACTTTTCATGTAATTATTGGAAGAACACATATATGTGTGGGGCTAAATCATCATCACTCTTATAGCTACGTGCATCCTCAAAACCAGGCAAGGAATCACACTCTCAGTTAGAACATATATAGGCATGAGGAGGAATCACCTTATCGAGATGTTGCCCTCTCTTTAGAGCATTCTCATTGGCTTGGCCAAATTCATCTTCAAAATTTAGCCAATATCACACTTTTTTACATTTGCCTATTCCATTTAAATTCAATCTCCACATTGGATTAGCCATTTACTCTCTATATAGTAATAAAATATTGTTAATTTAATAATTTTTTCATTTAATTTATTTGTATCACATTTTATAATTCTACCAATTTAATATTAATAATAATTATATTCTAATTAAATTAAATTAATATTTATTACATTTATTAAATATTAAATTAACATTAAATATTAATAATAATTATTATTATATTCTAATTAAATTAATATTAATATTTATCAAATTTATTAAATATTAAATATTAATATTAATATTAATATTAATTATATTATAATTAACTTGTCATTATAATTAACTTAATAATTAATATTCTAATTAATATTAACTATTTTATTTATTTTTATCACATTTTACATTTAATAATAATAAATCGAACCAAATTTCTTAATTACAAAAAATACCTACATATTTTGTGAGAGAAGTGAGAATTAAATATTTTAATGTTTGGCTAACCTACTGTTCACCAACAAATTTAGAAAATCACTGTAGTAGAAGTCTAAAATTTTATAGAGATGCCCAATCCAATGTGGTTGTTTTTTGGCTTATATTGGCTAAAGTTTAGCTATCATTGGACTTTAACCAAGCCAATGAGGATGCTCTTATGCAAAGTAGACAAAACACATAAACACAGTAGTAATATTATAACGATGAGTAACCCATGTGCTCGTCACATAGATATTTGCGCATAGGTATTCATTCACCAAACAAGCACGCACACACTACAAACACACACACAGAGATACATGTTGCACCAGGGTTGTTGCTCAACCCATGCAACCAACTCGAAGGCACCAACACATGATACAACAGGGGATCCCTCATTCTGACTATCAGGTGAGGCCAAATAAGACTTTGTTCCACCCCACATCCTACGAGGTATTCTCCCTCTCGTGTGATGTACATGGTAATGCTTTGCATAATGGTCCCGAGGATTTCTCCATCCCGTACGATGAATAGAGACTCATGCTAACTACTCACACCCACACACCTATATCCAAGGTTTCCCACATAGGTTCTCAGTGTAAGATATCGAATACGTTTAAAACATTGAAATCTAATAGTAGATATAGATAAAAATATAATGCTTGAAATATTTATTCATGCTTGAAAAATGGGAAAAAAGTTGTAGAAATAATACAATGGCTCTTACACAACATCCACCCCATATTACCCACCACTGTTTTAGAAGCTAACCTACATTTCCTACGTCTGAAGCTCTCTCCTTGTCTCTCTACTCCTTACATTCTGCAACACTAATATTCTTGAGCTCCACAGTGAATAAAGTCTCAAAAGTGAGATATGTCCCATGTCTAGGTCCTTTAAATATAATGGGCTTGTAATATGTCCTTTATGACGTATCTTTGACTCCAGGTATGTTTGGATAGGAGTTGATCATCCTTGTCTTGTCATACTGCAGGATGAAAGAGATAGGAGACTAGGGTATGGTCTGCACACCCCTACGATCTGCCAACTCCTCAGTCCTTCCTTGAACAAGGGTTCTCCAAGTTTGCTTCAGGCCATACTTTTGAGTTTGGATGACACAACTTGTCGCTCTTTCACCTTTCAGATGGAGTGTGGGCAGTAACAGCCCGCTAGAAATTCAATGGATGAATTTCTATAGACTTTAGAAACCTCGTGAAAACCTGAAGTTTTCACGAATCGACTCAATTGCATAGGTTTGTCTATCAACATAGTCAGTGTTGTCACTCTCTATGGTACTAGAAGTGCAATTTTATTTATTTGAGGTACCTAGAAATGTCTGAATGGGGTACGTTCTGCACCATTAGCTTCATTTGAATATTTAGGATTTTCTGACACAATTAGCCCATTTTAAGTTTTTGAACGAAACTGTAACGCCCGTCCTTGTGGTTAGATTTTTTATAAAATGATTTTAGAAAAGACGAAGAGAATTACCGTTCGTTTTAAAACTTTTTACTTCCATACCCAGGGTGCAAGACTCTACGTTACAAAATAAAATTTACTTTGAGAATAAAATAGGTTTACAACGGAAAACATTAATCTTTAAAGTAAAAAGGCATTTCGTACAATTAAACTCTCGTGCCTAGACTTCTGTGCTCTTCCCCATAGGCCTTGTCCTTCCTGACGCATACTGCTCATCCAGTCTCTGTGAGGGGTGAGGGGCATGCATAAAAACTAAAATGAGTTGATGACTCGTAAGCATTACTTCATACAGTTACAATATGACAATATAGGTTTTCTTTCATGCATTCATCATTCATATGTACTATACGTACATGCATACATGCATACGTTCGTTCATTTGAAAATGTCACTAGATGGGGCTTTGCTTTTAAAAGGGGTTTTCTTTTCATAAAACGTTTCTCCCGTCAGTGCCTTTATTTTTTCAAGAATTCGATGCATTCATCCATTCTTTCTTATCACTTTCATTGGCCGGTACATACTATTATGCCCCGTGTGTTGGGGTTAGCGGTCTTCCTTTGGACCCGGACTCTGCCCATGGCCATGGGTTGGGAATCCCTTTTCAGTCAGGGGGCAGCATTGGGTGCACTACCTGTACTACTTACCCGGCATTGCAATCTGCCCATTCATTGTTACCCCTTTTCATTCATTCATGTGGTCGTTACGTATTTTCATACATTAAACGTTCATTTCATTTCAGTCCTTTCTTTCAGTTCAGTCCTTTTCATTTAATCAGTTCGTTCATGGAAAAACATCTTTTAAAAGCATGAGCTTAAATATTGTCTTACATGGCATCCATAAGCATCAGTTCATGGCATCCATAAAAGCATTAGTTTATGGGGACATTTTAAAACACTTTCTTCACGTCAGTCAAAACATTAGTTTAAAGCTCGAGGCACAGGCCTCGACATTTCTTTTCTTTTCTCGGAAAATACATACAATAGATACAACGTATAGTCATCCATTCACATGTGTACAATTAATACTTTGGGTGCGTAAAAGGGGCTGCCAAGGAGGGGCCTTTACATACTTATACATTTGAACACTTAGCATTTTCTTTTATAAGCATTGTAAAGAGAAAACGCTTCCTTTTCATTTCTTGTATTTTTAGAAACTTCTAGAAGATTATGAACGCAATACTTACTGGATTCCATCCTACTTTCATATCATGCAGTCCATTAATGCGCGTGTCAGATGGCAACCTACATGCATACACAACCTTAACGTCATTCTCTACCTAATGCATAAGTAACTTAAACTATAAATAGAGCTACACTTCACTTGGAACACTCTCCTTCTATCCCATGCTCTTGCGTGTCTTTTACTATGCTAAAACCTTCAGGGTTCATTCACGGTCACTATCTCTTCCAAACTCGACGTTCTACTTCGAGTGCTCATTCACTAAGCTGAATTTAGGATTAAAACACTTAAACCTTCGTCTTACTCTTCTTACTAACGACATTCCGAAGCATGATTCCGACTGATGGAAATCACTCATCCTGGTCCTAGACAATACACCTGTCACTATCTCCATGCATCTTAGCCCATACTAAATTCTCATTCCCATCCATACACGCCACATGGCTCTAAGCCTACTCTGAGGCTTAAGCACTGTGTAACCATGCTTAGGACAAATTACCCATTACATATGGTGAATCCATCCTGCACATGTGTCTCATCAGATTACACATGTACCTTACCCCATATCGCCTAAGATCAACATATAACACGTTGCTCACCTGCTTGTATAAACAAGCACCATACTCCGATATCAATCTTCTCTTAACCCGGCTAGAATGACTCTTCATGCTACCCGTCCCTTTTGACAGTTCATCCCAACACTTAACATGACAAGACTCCGTTCACTACTATGCCTTACGTCATGTTATATAGCTCAAGACTACTCCCAAGCTACACGGTGACCGTGTCACGTCACCTGACATCTCGCTACGTCATTTCTATGCCAACTCCAAAACTAACTCCTCACCCATCTTAAGCATGACTGCCAATAGTCAAGTCACTTCGTGACATCCCGCAGTCATGCTTCCGCTGCACTACTCTGATACTTGTTTTGCTACTTCACACATACAATCCTAGCCATAAGTCAATCATGGTGGCATCTGTTACCTAAGACTACAAGCCACATCACAGCTACCTCGGGACACTGTTCCACAGTTCCCGACACTCATCATGCTCTACGCCCATCAATCACACAACCATCCTTATCTCTACAACACGCCACACGGTGTGTTGCTACGCGTCATGGAATACACTCCACTTGAACTCCCTTCACACACATTACGACCCATCACCACTACGGCATACCTGCCATATGGTGCATCACTCCATCACATGGAGTACACTCCACGTGTACTCCCTTCACACACGTTACGCCCCACAGATTACACTCTGCTTGTACTCTTCCCAATCCACAATACGCCAGGAAGGTATATTTTACATATACTCTCCTTATCTCACACTATGCCACAAGAGTACACTTTACGTGTACTCTATTCCCATTCCACACAACGCCATGCCACCATTACAACACAGTTCACAATACTACACAACACACTTCCCAACTACGCCCAACACTTTACAGCGCACTACACAAATATGCCCAACACTTCACATACACAGCACATCACATCTCCATACTACACAGCAAACTCCACAATTACTAACAGCACAGTCCACAACCTAGTCAACTAATTAACATCTAACATAATAACGAGGAATAGAGAGTTATACCATCGACGGGATAACCCTTGCGTTGCTCGCTGATCGTCACGGTCGATGACATCGGAAGGGTTGTATGTGGTGGCTAACCCACGTACAGTGACTATTTGGGCATTTGGATAGCTAGGTGTGGTCTTGGAAGGGCTCGTGGTGGCGTCGTGGTTGCAGATTGAGCTTGGGAAGGAGGGAGATTCCGTGAGAGAGCTTGGGAGAGGGGGAGGACTTGGTTTGCATGGAAGAGCTCGGGGAGAAGCCATGGTGGCTAGGGGAGGCACTTGGTGGGGCTTGGACCGGCACACAACGGCGCTAGGGCTGTCGGTGGCCTTGAAGCCGTGCGAAACCCATTTATGGGTTTCGTGCGTGTGTGCGACGGAGGGGGAGAGGGAGGTTACCGTGTCTTGGGTTCCAAGGGAGAGGTTCACCGATGAGAGGGGAGGTAATTGGTCGCGGTGTGGTGGCCTGGGTGGCCACGTACGGCTGTGGAAAGGAGCTGCGCACGGTGAAACTGTGCGTGAGAGGTTGCATGCGTGCGTGGGGAAGAGTGGCCATGCAGTGGAGGCTAGCTTCGACGGTGGGAGGTCGCCGGCGTGAGGGGAAGTTGTCGTGGAGGTGGTGGCGCAGCAGCATCAAGCCCATTTGGGCTGTGCAATGCCGAGAGAGAGGAAGAGAGAGCGTGAGAGTGGGAGACCGGTGTGGGGGGACTCGCCGGAGTGAGGTGGTGCCGATGGAAGAGGCGGTGAGGCTCACCGGTGCACGGCGGCACCGGGCTAGGCAGTGGAGGAATCGGGCATGGGGGAGAGCTGCTTAGGGAGAGGGAGGAGAGAGAAAGGGGAGGGAAAAGTGAGGGAGAAGGAAGAGGGGTCTGGGTTTTAATCCTTATCCCTTCATCTTGGGACCCTCAAAACAATCTAACGGTGGAGGATTAAAACACTTATTTGAAAATACGTAAACATTAACTTAATTAAAAGCACTGAGAGGAATAAAGATAAAATATTATTTAAACTTAACTTTAGTTTATAAAATAATATTGATTCATCATTAATAAAATGATGAAGTCTTATTTAATATATTTAAAAAAATAAAACCATTTAATTAATTAAAGCTTTCAACATAATTTAAATCCCATAATATTTTAAATAACTGAAATCATTTTAATAATAATATTAAAATGATTTTCGATCAAGCTTAGTTCAATAATACTGGAAATACCCCATATAAATATTTTCAGTACATTTAAAGTACTGGGCACGTATGACGAGGCTCATAGTCGTTAGAGAGAAGGGGCGGACGGTTACATAATTTGCATCCTCGGAACTTGCTTACGTCAGAAAGAAGAAACCTTACGTCAGAAAGAAAGAACGTACGTCTAAAGGAAGGAGCGGGGTGTTACAGAAACACTTGTTTGAAAATGAGTGTTGTTTATTTTCAGGCATTGGGTGTTGAATAATAGCCCATTTAGAATTTTGTAGTGCAAAGTTTATTTTCATTTTTTTTGAGTGAATAGTAACCTCGATGGTATCACCAAGTGAAGTATTTTCAAAATAGTGTGGAATGTCCAAACTAGTTTAGAGAAGTTTTATTTGGACACTTGGCAAGATTTTAGCCACACTTGGTGAATAGTACTGGACACTTGGCACCAAGAGGAACCATGAGATGGAAATGTGAGGAAATCAAGTATCATGCCACTTAAGCAAAACACTGTTCCACCCAACCATCTAGTTTGTGCCAAACCAAAGACGTTTCAACCCTAGTGAAACCCCAAATACTTGAATTCTAATTGAAACCCCAAAAGTTTGGTTGAAACTGAAACCCAAAACTTTTTTCCCAAACCCCAAATTTGCTTCCAAACCATAAATCGATCTGGTTTCTAGTTTAGTATTTAATCACTTGATTAAATCACTTTGACAAGCTATTAACCAATCCAATTAATATTATCACATCATTATTCAACCCTTTAAACCTTTAAAACTTTATTGGACCACGAAAAATTAAATTTGGCCATGATAGAAACCCAAACCCTCTTTAAACCCTAAATTTAGTCCCACTCGGTTAAGGCCCATTAAGGCCCACAAAATTGAGCCACTTTTGCAAAGCATGTGGAGGAAGTTTACCCCATCCATTGCTGACCAAACTTTGCCCTAATCAACCCCAATGTTTACTTGATATGAAGGCCAAAGCCACCTAACTCACCAACTCTCACACGATAGCTCTAGGTAGCAATACCATGGGCTGGTTTTGCCCATTGTTTTGGGTTGAGACAGCCAAGGTCATTCATAGTCCTATCATCACCGCTTCGTTGTGTAAGAAGGCATTCAATCCATTTTCTTTTCATTTCATCCCTTTCCAACACTTTCCTTGGAGAGAAACCTAAAGGTTCTCTCAGATAGTTTTCCTGAGTCACTTTGTATGCCCTTTTTATAGCTTTTTTTAAATGTTTTCTCACGAGGTTCCCTTCACAAGAGTTGTTTCTCTTTGAGTCTAGTTTTTGTGTATATCCTATTGGGTAATTTGCATGGCCATTGGTTTTGTCAAAAGTTGTTTACAACTTAGAAAGGTCATCCTAAGTGTTTACCTAGATAATGCTTGATATTTTGGTGTTTTTGACCAAGCTATTGGAAAGTTATTGGTGCAAAACTTTTATGGAGTGTAGTAAACATTTTTATAAGAAATTTTTATAAAGATTCATTGCATGTTATAAGCTTTTGATGAAAGTTTTTCTTAGATCTAAAAAGTTGGAAAGTGGAAGGGGTAAAATAGTTTCTGTTTTCTGAAAGCTTGGATCTTTTGTGGTAAAATCATGCTCCAATGGCTTTGATATTTTTATATGATGATCCCAAGTCTTTGATATACATTTTAGGATGTTATTTGGAAGAGTTTTTGTGTTGGTTTTGAAGATCTGAATTTTTATGCATGAAGAGACTCGGTTATATCATAGATTTTAGGTTTTCGCGTGTACGGATGTTTTGATGCAAATATGGCCACGTGATTTTGAGTTTAATGCTTAGATATAATTTATGACATTTTATAAACCATGTGATGTTGCTGGTTTATGAATTTTGGCATGTTATGTTCCGGATCAAGTTGTTTATTCAAACCAAAGTTGAGAAAAACTCTGTTTTGATTAAGTGTTAGAGCCGAGTGCTTCAAGTTGGGCTTTTGTGACTTTTGGTGATGTTTACTTAATGATTCAAGGCATGTTAGTTCTTAGAAATGTGTTATGGACATGTTAGAAGAAAGTTTTTAAACTTTTGGAGTTCTTAGAGATATTTTAAAAACAGTCAAAGCCTTGAGATTCAAGAGTCTATGTTTTAGTTAAAGTTTGGAAGTTTTAGCCAAAACGTTTTGTGATTTTGTGAAGTGAATTTGTGTTGGTTGTTTTAAGTATACTTCCAAGCATCATATGTCTATTCGATCTCAAGTGGAATCTGGGGGCATCACATGGGCTTCTTCGTACGGTGCTGACAATTTTAGGTTATCTCGAAAAGTTCCAATGTTTAGTTTGGGTCATTCCTTGACCGCTACTCCTCTTTGCAAGTGAGCCTATCTCGCCTTGGGCGTGTAGCTCATATCTCGCCTGAACTTATTAGTCTCTTCAGCTCCTCGTTCTTGACCTCATAAAAGCTAACTTTTCTAGCTTGTCTGTCATGGTCGAGATGCCAATCTCCACCTTGCACTTTGACGTGTCAGTCAACCTCTCACAAGGAGCTTGCACCTTCAAATGTTGGACAAGCTACATTCTGCATCTCCTGTTGCTAATTCCATAGACCATTGCAGTTGTGATAGCTCACTAGAAATTCACTGGTGGAATTTCTATTGACTTTAGGAACCTCGTGAAAATTCCATAAGTTTTAACGAATCGACCAATCGCACAGGTTTTAGTCTGTTAACATAGTCAGTGTTATCACTCACTATGGTGCTAGAAATTTGAGTTTAATTATTTGAGGTAGTTAGAAGTGTCAGAATGTATTTTGGTCTATGCCATTAGACTTAGTTGATTATTTAGAATTTTATGGCACAATAGCCAATGTTCATAATTTCAGATGAAACGCCTATTCGAAATTGTGATATTATTTTTAGGGACACTTCGGGGTTGAATTTCGGTAAACAATTTTCACTATAGGTTAATATGAATATTTAGGATTTTTCAGTACTAAGTTTATTATGCATTTCTTCAGAGTGAATAGTAACCTCGATAAGCACACCCAGTGCAGTGTTTTCAAAATCACAGTGTGGAATGTCCAAATTAGGTTAGAGAAATTTTATTTGGGCACTTGGCAAGATCTTAGCCACACTTAGTGAATAGTATTAGACACTTGGCACCATGAGGAACCATTAGATGGATTTGTGAAGGAAGTCATGGTGTGAGACCATGCCACCTAAGCAAAGTTTTGTTTCATCTGATCAACCAAAATGTGCCAGACCAAAGAAGGTTTCAATCCTAGTGAAATCCTGAATGGTTGGAATCCATTTGAAATCCCAAAAGCTTGGTTGAAACCGAAACCCTAAATGGTTTCCCCAAACCCTAAAGTTGGCCTCCAAACCCTTTTTAATCCGATTTCTAGCATTGTGTTTAATCACTTGATTAAATCACTTTCACATGCTATTAATTAATCAAATTCTTGTTATGAAATCATTATCCAACCTTTTAAACCTTGGAATTTTGATTGAGCCAAGAAAAATTGGTTTTGGGCTTGATAGCATCTCAAACCCTAACCAAACCACCGTTAAACCCCAAATTGAAGCCCACTTGGTTGGGGCCCACCAAGGCCCACGAATTTGGCCACCTTGGCAAAGTTTCTTGAAGAAGTTTCCTCCCCCACATGGCAGACCATCCACTGCCATTGGCTGCACCCAATAGTGCCTTGATGTGAAGAAGAAATCCACTCCATCAACCTACATCTCTCACAGCTGCTGCAGGTAGTCCTTGCTCCTCTCTATTCTCCACTTTATGTCACATAGCCACCTCCAATCAAGGGTCATTCAAGCCCATAAATTCCCCCTCCAGGATTCTAAAGTCGTGCAAGACACACTTCTCTCCATTTTATTACTTCTTTCCCCCGTTCTTAGAGAGAAACCCAAAAGAGCTCTCTCGGGTAAATTTCTGGGTCTTTATGCGTGGCCATTTTCTACCCTTTGTAAGTATTATCTCACGATAACTCCTTCATTAAAGTTGTTCTTAGTTGAGTCTAGTTTCGGTGGATATCTTATTTGTCTCATTCCAAGCTCTTTTGATCAGTCAAGTATTTTTAACTATGGAAAGGTCATTCTGGGCATGAAACTGGAGAGTATGATATGTTTTGGAATTTTTTACCACGCTAATGGACATATCTTGGTCCGAAGATTTTATGGACTGTTGTTAGCATGTGTTTATGAATGTGCATTGAGGTTTTTTTGCATGAACAAAGCTTTTGATGATAGATTTCCTTAGATTTAGAAACTTGAAAACTGGAAGTGGAAAAACAGTTTTTGTTTTGTAAAAGTTTGAATATTTCATGGTTTAATCTTATTCCTAAGGCTTTGATATTTTTATATGATGATCCTAAGCCTCTTACATACATGTTAGGATGTTATTTCGAAGATATTTATTATTATTTTTAAAGATATGTTTTTCTATGCAAGAGGATTTCGGTTTGGCCTAAGATTTCATGTTTTTGGGTTAGATCCATGTTTTGTTGAATTTTAGCCGTGTGATTTTAAGTTTGATGGTTGGATCTTCTTTAGGACACATTTGTAATCCGTGAGATGTTTATTTTGAAGATCACATGTCTTTAACTCATGGATCAAGAGATTGATCAAAGTTAGTGGAGAGAAAAGTTTCTGTTTTTAGACTAAGTTTAAAACCAAAAAAATCCAAGTGTTGTTTTGTGATTTTGGTGACTTTTGTTTGATGATTTAAATCATGGTTGATCTTAGGATGATGTTATGAATATGTTAGAAGTAAGATTTGAATTTTTGGAATTCTTGGAGATGTTTTTACTAAGGTCAAAACTTGTGATTTAAGGGTTTACTCTTTGTTAAAAAGTTTGGGTCTTTTTACAAAAAGTTGGTGTTGATGATTAGCTTTTCTTAATGGATATTTTAAGTGTATTTTTAAACTCTGGATAGGAAGATCCTTGTTACAAAATTTTGGTTCAATCATGGGTTTTGAAAATGGAAGAAATTGCAACCAAAATCAAGAGAAATCGCCTATGAATGTTGTGATTGGTTTTAAATTTTTCTGAGTTGTTATTTGAGTCTAGGACAAAATTTACATGAGGTAATTTTTTGAGTTAGGATGTGAAATCCTTAAGTTAGGGGTAAAATAGTCATTTTTCCACATATAAAAGGTAAAATGGTAATTTTACTCTAAGTGGTCCCTTTTCACATTTCTAATTGTTAGTAATTAATTTCTAACTTTTAGAATACCCTCTTACAATTCCTCGTGTTTTGCGCTTATTCTCATAAAACGCAACTATCGAGGTAAGTTAGCTCTAACTTACTATTAGTTTACTGTATATGTGTGATGAGTAAGGGAACTACAATTTATGTTCGTATATTATTGTATATGTCATGTCATGCCATGTCATCATATGTTTATCTATTACACGAATTATTCTGTTACACAATATATTTTGTCTCATGTTACTATCTATTGCAAGTATGTCATATTACGTATGCTATCTATTACATGTATGTCATGTCATGTAATATTCACTGTCACATGTTATGCAATGTTATGAAATATTATCTATTACATATTTTGTCATGTTACAAAATATTGTTTGTTACATGTATGTCACATTATGAAATATTGTCTGTTACATTTTATGCCATGTCTATCGTCTTACATTTATGTCATGTTACGCTACATCAAGACTTCTGTCGTTTATGTTAAGTCACGTTACGAAATGTCATGTATGCCAATTAAGTTATTCATGTCAATCACGACCCTAAGCGCTAGGATGGGGTAATATCCTAGTGGAACTCCTTTGTTCATGCTGGAGTGTCTAAATAGGTGTGAAATTCCCTAAGTTGATGAAGTACAATCAACAGGTTACGAATGAGGCCTAACTAGCTGGTCACCGAAGCGCACCAGACACTAGCGCTGATGGAGCCACATATTATGTTACGTGTGTCCACAGCAAGTGTGGCACAAACAATTCATGGGGCCACAAAAACTGTGGAGCATACACTACGTGAGACATAGCAATTGTGACACGTAGAATATGT
Source organism: Juglans mandshurica (assembly GCA_022457165.1). NCBI lineage: Eukaryota > Viridiplantae > Streptophyta > Magnoliopsida > Fagales > Juglandaceae > Juglans > Juglans mandshurica. The sequence goes on from CM039622.1 coordinate 22,757,115, forward strand.
GGGGCCACAACAACTGTGGAGTACGTATTAATGCACTCATAGCTGGTATAGATACCTGTGTTGTGATGCGGTAATCGGTAGGGACACATGGCTCAAAGGGACCCGTGTAGCACCCGTATGGTCACTTTATTATTTAAGTCTATTGAATAAGATTCCAAGTTCATGTATTTCACGTTCAAGTCATGTTTCACGTCATGTTATGTTCAAGTTCACGTTCACGTTATGTCATGTTCACATTCACGTTATGTTCCAAGTTCACATTGATGTTATGTCATGCTCAGGTTCATGTTATGTTCAAGTTCACATTCATGTTATGTCATTTTCACGTTCACGTTATGTTCCAAGTTCACATTTATGCTATGTCATGCTCAGGTTCATGTTATGTTCAAATTCATGTTCAAATTATGTATGTTCACGTTCATGCTATGTTTCAAGTCCATATTATATTTTAAGTTCACGTTCATGCTATGTTGCTAGTCCATGCTATGTTTTAAGTTCATGTACATACCATGTCAAGTCAAGCTAAGTTTCAATTTCAGTTCAAGTTATGTTATTTATGTCATGCTATATGTCAAGTTATTCTATTCTTACTTATAACTTTGATTATGTATTCATGCTTTTACTTGCCATGCATGCATCATTAACATATGTGGAAGTTTCCTGTTAACTTGTTGAGATTTATAATCAAATCTCACCGTGGTAGTCCCAACTACCATTCCTCCTGAATGGTAGGTGATGTGTCAGGATCAGAGCAGGGAGCAGACACTGGTAGACTGGAGGAGGTTGACTAGACGCCGTAAACGCAACACGGAGCTTGCTGTCTCCATAGTTAGGTCTTTGGATAGTATTCCGTCATGGTTAGTCGAGTTACGCGAGTTACTCAACGAACTAGCCCAATAGTATATTTTGACAATGTAATTATGGAACCAGATCTCCATTGTTTTCAAATTACAGTCTGCTGAGACCTGTGCTGTAATCGTGGATGATTTAAGTATGCATGGTTTATGTTTTAACTATTTGGGATATTATAACTTTGGTGCAAAGTATTGCTAAAAAAAAAGTATCTGCTGCGAATATTGCATAATGCTAGATGCATGTTGGGAATATTGCATCTTATATCTCATGAACAGGGGCAGTTAACCTTGTGCTGCATGTTCCGATGCTTCAGATGTCCGTTCGATCCCAAGCGGAATCTGGGGGCGTCACAGCAGTGTTCCTCATCTTTGTCTTTCCTTCAACTCCATGAATGGTTTGTCCCCTTTCGTGTTGGGCGGGGCCCTTACACGATGCTACTTTGGTTTCTAAGTTAAACAATAAGCACATCAAACGCAAATTCTGGCGGAATAAATAATGAGAAACTTATCTTTGTGTCTCCTTGGGTCTTTTGAGCAATTTCATATTCTTATCCTGGGAGTTGATCTTAATTTTCTTATGATTTTTTGTAGGGGCAATGTCAGCTTTCGCTTGGTGAGTGAGAGATTGTGATGCCTCCTAACTCCACTTGGGATTTGACGGATCTTAAAGCGTCAAAAAATGCAACATAAAGTTACATACCCCCATTCGTGATCGATAAGATGCAATGCACCTAGCATGCTTCTACCAGTATTCAACAATCGCAGTGGATAAATTTTTTTTTCCTTCTTTGAGCAATGCACTACATAATGTACGAGAAATACTATATCCAAAAAATATAAATATGAATCATAATTCCAATTTAAACACATATCCAAAGTGTTAAAACCTTTCTTAAACAGTCTTGTATCCATGTAAGTACTGGAGACATACTCCATAAATACAAACATGACATAAAACTACTGTACTAAATCATAAAGCCGCCCTTTGTCGCTCCAGTGTAATCAACATCATCTAGTCAGTTATGCGTGGACCTTCCAGGTCTTGACATATCATCTACCATTCTCGAGGGATGCTAGTTGGGACTACCAATTAAGATTTATTTAAAAATCTCAACAAGTAAGCTACTAAGATACCAATAGTATACATATGTATGTATGACAATAAAATGATATGTATACATCATGACATGAACTTGTACATGAGAGACATGACTTGAAAACGACATGACATGAACTTCACTTGAAAAATAACATGACCGAACATGAACATACTTGACTACACATGAAAATTGACATCATAACTTGACTTGAACATACAAGACTTTTTTTTTTTTAGAAAAAGAGAGTGATCACATGTCCAGGAGTGATCCCCGCCCTAGTTTATTAATGAATCCTTACTTATGGCTAAGGAATACCATATACACAATTCATCAATGCTAGGGACTTACAAATGAACGATAAACTCATCCCAGCGGTACACTTATTTCCCCTAACATAAGCAAAGACAACCAATAAAAAAATTACAAGAATCATTATGAACAAAAACAAATATAAGGAACACTTCCTATGTCAAGTCTAATTAATCCTCTGATTGAAGCCGGAATTCCATTATTGCCGACCCATAACTTGTTCAAACCTTTAGCACCCATTCTTGCTAAATCATATGCAATGTCATTAGATTCTCTAAAAATATGATTAATAGAGAACTAAATTGTAATGCCCGCCTTGTGGTGGGACTTTTTCTAAAATATTTTTATAAAAAGGACGACAAGAATTACCGGCCGATTTAAAACTTTTTCACTTGCATACCCATGGTGCAAGACTCCACGTTCATAATTTAAAATGTGCTTTTATCATAAAAGAGGTTTACATCGGAAAACATAATTCTTATAATAAAAGGTCTCTCGTACGTTTAAAACTCGTGCCTAGACTTCCATGCTCTTCTCCATGGACCGTGTCCGTCCTGATCGTGCAGTTCCTGTTAGGGGGAGGGACATACATAAAAACTAAAATGAGTCGAAGACTCGTAAGCATTACTTCATACAGTTAAAAATATATAACAATATAGGTTTTCATTCATGCATTCATCATTCGTACAAACTATTATGTGCGTGCATGCGTGTGTTCGTTTGAAAACTTCACTGGACGGGGTTTTTCGCTTTTAAACGTGGGCTTCCTTTTCGTAAAACGTTTCTCCCGTCAGTGCCTTCATTTCTGCAAGAGTTCATCCATGTTTACGTGCGTTCTTTTGAAAACGTCACTGGATGGGGCTTTTCTTTCAAAAGACTTTCCTTTCTTTAAAAACGTGTCCCCCGTCAGTGCCTTCATTTCTTAAAGAGTCGTGCATTCGTGCATTCGTACATGCGTGCATACATCCATTCGTTCTTATTACTTTCATAGGCCAGTACACACTGTTACGCCCCGTGTGTATGGGGTTAGCGGTCTTCCTTTGGACTCGAATTCCGCCCGTGGCCACGGGTGGGGAATCCCTTTTCATAAGGGGCAGCACTGGGTGCACTTCTAGTACTACTTACCCGGCATTGCAATTTGCCCATTCATTGGTACCCTTTCATTTCAGTCATGTGGCCGCTACGTGTCTTCATACATTCATGCTTTCATTTCTTCTTTCTTGCTTTTCATTCATGCGTTCGTTCGTTTATGTCAGCTTGAAAGAGCTGACGCTTTCTTTTGGTTCTTTCTTTCATTTACAGTCCTTTCTTTTCATGAGAAAACATTTCATTTTGTGAGAAAATATCGTTTGGGGCGTAAGCCCGAAAATGGTCTGTTCGTCTTTTAGTTCATTTCAGTTCTATCTTTTCTTTAACAGTTCATTTGTGGAAACCTTCATTTAAGAACATACATGGGCTTAAACGTCGGCTTTCGTGGCATCCCATAAGCGTCACCTTTGAACGTCGTCTCTCATGGCATCAACGAGAGTCACCTCGTGGCGCACACGAGGGCGTCGGTTCGTAGGATTCACAAAAGCATCCGTTGTCATGCCCTCATGCATCTTGGATTTTCTTAGAAAATACATACAATAGATACAGCGTATAGTCATCCATTCACATGCATACAATTAATACTTTGGATGCGTAAAAAGGGGCTGCCAAGGAGGGATTGTACATACTTATACCTTTTAACAATTAGCACTTTCTTTCTTAAAAACGTCTTTCATTTTTTTTCGTGAGTATCTTAAGGAAAAGCGTTTCTTTAGAAGAGTATGAACGTAACACTTACCTGGACTCCATGCTACTTGCATGTCATGCAGTCCATTCACGTGCTTGTCAGATGGAAACCTACATTCATACACATAACCTTAGTATTATTCCCTATCTAATGCATAAGTAACTTAAACTATAAATAGAACTACGCTATACTTGGAACATTCTCCTTCTATCCTGTGCACTTACATGCCCTTCACTATGTTAAAACCTTCGGGGACCCATTACGGTCACCTCATCTTCCAACTCATGTCTTGCCACGAGTGCTTATCCACTAAAGTGAACTCTTGATTCACCTTAGGATTAAGACACTAAGGCCTCTGTCTCATTTTTCTCATTAACCTCATTCCGACGCATGACTTAAACCAACTAAGTCACGCATCCCGTCCTTAGACAGTACACCCGTCACTTTCTTCATGCATCCTAGCCCATACAAATCCTCATTCCCATCCAGACAAGTCATACGGCTCTAAGCCAACTTTGGGGCTTAAGCACCGTGTAACTATACTCAAGATAGATTACCCATTACATGTGCTGAATCCATCCTGCACATATGCCTAACCAGACTACACATGTATTCTACCCCTTATCACCTAAGATCAACATATATAACACGTTGGTCACCAGCTTCGAGGGACAAGGGCCATACTCCGATACCAACCTTCTCTTAACTCGGTTAGCATGACTCCTCATGTTGTCCGTCCCTTTTGACAGTTCATCCCAACACTTGACACGACAAGACTCCATTCATAACTACATTTCATGTCACGTTATATAGCCCGAGATTGCTCTAGTGCTACACTGTGACCTTGTCGTGTTACCTAGCATTCTACTACATCACTCCTGACTCATTATGAGTACGGTTCCTCACGTACTCCCGTCACATCGTGACATCTCGTCACGTTACCGTTACACCATTTCAACACTTTAACACTTCACCCATCATAAGCATGACTTCCAGTAACCACGTCACTTCGTGACATTGCCCAGTCATGCTTCCGCTGCGTACTCATACACTTATTTCACTACTTCACCCATCATAAGCACGACTGTCAGTAGTCAATGTCACTTCGTGACATTCCTCAGTCATGCTTCCGCTGTGCACTCTTATACTCGCTCTGATACTTAACGTATACTCCCAGCCATAAGTCCATAACAGTGACACTTGTCACCTCAGACTACAGGCTATGCCATAACTACTTCGGGACACTGTTCCACAGTTCCCGACACTATCCATCACGTTCCACACCCATCAATCACATAACCATCCTTATCTCTATGACACGCCACACGGAGTGTCACTGTTACATGGAGTACACTCCATGTATACTCCCTTCATACATACCACATCACCATTATGGCATACCTGCCATATGGTACATCAATCCATCACATGGAGTACGTTCCACTTGTACTCCCTTTACATACGCTCCATCAGCACTATGGCCTACACGCCATATGGTGCATCACCCATCATATGGAGTACGTTCCACGTGTACTCCCTTTACATACGCTCCATCACCACTATGGCCTACATGCCATATGGTACATCACCCATCATATGGAGTACGTTCCACTTGTACTCCCTTTACATACGCTCCATCACCACTATGGCCTACACGCCATATGGTGCATCACCCATCATATGGAGTACGTTCCACTTGTACTCCCTTTACATACGCTCCATCACCACTATGGCCTACACACCATATGGTGCATCCGCTCCACTAAATAGAATACACTCTGCATATACTCCATGCATGTTACGCCACATCACCACTATGGCATACACGCCATATGGTGCATATCACCATCTCATGGAGTACATTCCACATGTACTCCCCACATATACAACACGCCACATCACCATTATGGCATACATGCCATATGGTGCATCTCTTCATTACATAGAATACACTCCGCATATATTCCATGCACTTACGGCACATCACCACTACAACATACTCGCCGTATGGAGTACATTCCACATATATCCCCTTAATATATCATACCCCATATAGAGTACACTCAGTGTGTACTCTTCCCGTTCCACATACACCACGCCACATCACCATTATGGCATACACGCCATATGGTGTATCTCCCATCATATGGAGTATATTCCACATGTACTCCATCCTTACACACCATATCACCACTATGGCATACCTGCCATATGGCACATCACTAGATCACATGTAATACACTCCGCGTATATTCCATGCACTTACAACACATCACCACTATAGCATACTCACCATATGGAATATATTCCACATATATCCCCTTCATATATCATACCCTACACAGAGTACACTCAGCGTGTACTCTTCTCGTTCTACATACACCACGCCACATCACCATTATGGCGTACACGCCATATGGTACATCAATCCATCACATGGAGTACATTCCACATGTACTCCTTTTACATGCACTATCCACAGAGTACACTTCTCCGTGTACTCATCCCGTTCTACCATATGCCAGGAGGGTATATTTTATATATACTCTCCTTGTCTCACATTACACCACATACAAAGTACACCCAACACTTCACAGCACACTACACAGCACAATGCACCTCCATACAACACAGATAAGCCCAACACTTCACTACATAGGATGCCCAACACTTCATCACAATGCCACAACTCCACAATACTAACAGTACAATCCACAACCTAGTCAACTAATCAATATCTAACATAATTAACAAGAGATAGAGAGTTATACCATCGACGGAATAACCCGTGCGTTGCTCGTTGACCGTCATAGCCGATGATATCAGAAGAGTCGTACGTGGTGGCTAACTCACGTACGGTGACTTCTTAGGCATTTGGATAGCTAGGTGTGGTCTTGGAAGGGCTCGTGATGGCCTTGTGATGATGGCAAGGGGCATAACACGGCGGATCTAGCCGTGTGCAGTGGCGGTCAATCACACGCAGTGACTGTCCATCACGTGCAGTGATTACCCATCACATAAAGTGATGGTTTGGATCTAGGGCTTGGCTAAGGGAGGTGTGGTGAATCTCGTGGTGGCATCGAGGTGGTGCCACAGTGGCTCACGGTGGCAGATCTGGCCATACCGTGGAGGAGAAGCCGTGGGAGAGTGAGAGAGAGTGTGCTCTCGTGGGTGGAAGATCGGGGCCAATGGAGGTCGAGTTGGCTTGGTGGCGGCCTGAGGAGGCTGGACATGGCGGTCATCAGCCATGGGTGGCGGTGTATGGTGTGCACAGCGTGCAACCCGTGCGTGAGAGAGGGAGAAGCCGTGAGGTAGAGGAGGGGTTTCTGGCCATGGGTCACATGGAGGAGCTCGGGGAAAGGGAGAGGAGGTCCATGGCGTTGCATGGTGGTTGTGGGTGGCCGCGTACGGCGGCGCACGGTGGGAAATGGGTTAGAGACCCATTTTGGGTACTTGCCATGGAAGGAGGGGGAGGACTACTTCATAGGGGCTGGTTTCGGTGGAGGATGATGGCCGGTGGGAGAGGAGCTCGCCGTGGGAGCGGTGGAGCCATTGGGCGGCGCATGGCGGCACAGTGACCTTGAGCCCGTTTGGGCTTCACACTTCTAAGGGAGAGGAAGAGAGAGCGTGAGAGGAAGAGATTGGCATGGATGGACTCGCCGAAGGGAGGGAAGGCCAATGGTGCCGGCAGTCAGGGATGGTGGTGCACGGCGGCGCCGTGTTGTCCGTTGGAAGCTTCGGCGTGGGGTGGAGGTTGCATACGTAGTACGCTGGGGAGAAGGAGGAGAGAGAGGGTTACGGGGAAAATGAGAGGGAAAGAGAGGGGTCTGGGTATTTAACCCAGTCCTTTCATCTGGGGATCCACACAACGATCTAACGACCAGGAATTAAAATACTGATTTGAAGATGCGTAAAACATTAACTTAATTAAAAGCACTTAGAGGAATTGAGGTAAATATTATTTTAAACTAACTTTAGTTTATAAAATAATATTCTTCATCATTAATAGAATGATGAAGTCTCACTTAACATATTTAAAAGGGTTAAACCATTTAATTAATAAAAGTTCTCAACATAATTTAAATCCTATAATATCTTAAATAATTGAAATCATTTTAATAATATTATTAAAATGATTTCCGGCAATTATAATATTTTTGGAGCTCTTCAAGAATATTATGATTGTCGTATTTAAGATCAAATCTTAATTCAATAACAATGAAAATACTTCTTATAAATATTTCCAGCATATTTAAAACATTGGGCGTGCCCTAGAAGTCACACGATACCTTTCGAGACACGCCATCAAGGTTCGGGACGCATAACGTGACTCGCAGTCGCTAGTGAGAAAGGCAAATGATCACATAATCTCTGCCTTCGGGATTTGCTTATGTCATCAAGACAAAACATACGTCAGAAAGAGAGAAGTGTACGTAAGAAGAAGGAGCTGGATATTACATAAATCCCCTCCAATCTCTACAGAATCTCTTCCCAAAAATCCTCGAAATACCATAGACCACAATGTTTCTTTTTGAGCCATTCCACCACCAGTTTGAGTCCATTTCTATTTCCACCTTTCTAAACCCCATCAGATCCACAGTATGAAGGCCGTGCAAGATACTTAGCACTTCTGAACATACAAGACTTGCTTGCTTGTTCATTCATGTTTTTAATCCTCTTGTTACCTGATAATGAATGCTCCACGGGTCCCCTTGAGCCTTGTGCTCCTACGGGTACCATATCACATCACAGGAATCTGCACCAGCTGTGAGTACGTCTTGATAACTTGTACCTGTAAACATTATAAACATGCAGTTGGCGCCACCGACGTTAGGTGCCTGACTTCGCTTTGGTAATTTGAAGCCTTTTGACTGTACTTCGTCAACCCAGGAAATTCCACATCCAGCTTAAACACTCCAGTGTGGATAATGGAGTTCAACTAGGATAATTTTCCCATCCTGGCATTTGGGGTCTTGATAAAAATAAAAGACTCCAATTGACTTGAAAATATTTCATGAAATACTCAATCCATGTGACATGACATGGCATTTCAAGGCATGTAATCAAATAGCATGTACAATAACAAATGACATGGCATGAAAGATTATAACAATTTATAATAAGCATAATAAACATGGAATTGATTTCTTACCACCACACATACTTAATAATACCGAGAGTAAGTTAGAAACTAATTTACATTTGTGTCCCGTGACGTAAAGCGAGTGTAAATGAGTGCAAACTGAAATGAGATATTTTCTATGGTTATAATATCTCATTAAATTCTAATAAACATAAACACTTGTTGTGTTTGGGCTAAATTTGCAATGTTACCCCTTTACTTGTTGGAATTTACTAATTTGTCCATAAAATAAGGATTTTGTATATATATATATAAGGATTTTCACCATATATATATGCACGTTAGGGCTGAAAAACTGACCGGTCGGTTCGGTTTTGGGCCCAAACCGAGACCAACCGGTCGGTTTTGTTAGAGTCTCAAAACCAGTCGAAACCGACCGAATCAGTGTATGGAAACCGACCGGTTCGGTTACCGGCCAGTTCACGGTCGGTTTGTCGGGTTTGGGCCGGTTTGGGCCACTGTGTTTGGGCCGGTTTTGGCACTGTTTGGGCCATTTGAAGACCCAATTCAACCTCTTTTTGAGCTCATTTTCTTATTCAAAATCATCTACTACAAAGACTTTTTTTTTGCAGAATTTTTAAAATTAATTAATTTAATCAATTTCTTTTTAATTTTAATCATGCCATGCATATATTATTAGTAACTAATAACTAGTAACTACTACATATATACTACTTATATTTTATAGTCTTATTATCTTATATACTAAATTATTAATTACTAGATAAATAAAAAAAACTCCACTAGATGTTTAATACACATTACAAAAAAAATTAAATTGTCTTAAGCAACAAATAACAATTGTTTTTTAATAAAACCCAAAAAATCTTCATTCTTCAGTCTGCAGTCTTCGATTCTTCAATCATCAATAGTTGTGATGTATGATGCTCCTAACTCTATAAGAAAACACCAAATAATCAAATTATCAATATTAATAAATTAGGATAATGAAAACAAATTAAATTAAATAATAAAAATAAATGAATATGGAATTGAATGAGAAAAAGTTAAAAACACATTACCAGATTCTACTACAAAGCTCTCAACATTAACCATGGAGTCTCGAATATCAATTGGCATTGACGGATGTCGCAACCAATTCTGAGTACAAATAAGTGCCTCAACAGTTCTTGGAGCCAAGGAACTCCGAAAAGGATCAAGTACCCGACCTCCCGTACTAAATGCGGACTCTGATGCAACCGTGGAAACATGCATGGCTAACACGTCTCGTGCAATTCTCGCAAGTATAGGATAGTTAGGCTCATTCACTTTCCACCAATTCAACAAATCAAAAGATTGATTGAATGCCTCACAACCATTTGATAAATACCGATCAATCTCTGTTTTGGTCGATGTAGATCAAGAGGCAGTCGATGCTTGCAACCACTCATAAAAAAGTTGTGATTCAAGATTGTCTTCAACATCATCTGGAGGTGCAGATGACGGAGGGGAAACATGTTCTCTGCTACTCGAGGAAGAACCGAACGTAGCATTATACTCCTCATACATGTCTGATAATAATTGTCTCACCCTCGACAATAAATCTTCAGCCCAATTGTGATCATAAATTTTTTTCAAGTGAAAAGTAAAAAGCCCCAACTTACTACATGGATCAAGGAGAACTGCAATCAACAACAACAAATTCAATCTATCCAATGAACCCCAATACTTATCAAATTTCATTCTCATGCTTATGGCCATGCTCATCAAACAAGTATTCTGACTCTCACACAGTCTAACCAACTCTTTTTGGAGCCTACAAATCTCCAAAAAACTTGTGTTTGCCGTGACATGTAAAGAACCAGAAAATCGACAAGTAGCATCATAAAACATCTTCAAAAATTTCACAAAAACCCGCATTGTTTCCCACTCGTCAGCTCTAGGAGGCCCAATGTTTCCATCCTTAAAGTAAGAAAGAAAATTGTAGTCCTCACTCTCCATTCGCCTAAAAGCCTTTTCAAATTTCTCAGCAGCCTCCAACATCATGTAAGTTGAATTCCATCGGGTTTGTACATCAAGGCACAACATTTTTTTACAATCAATTTTTTCTTTTTCTGCACATCTCTTAAACTTGTCTAATCTTGCAGGGGAGGAGCGCACATATCTAACTACATTTCTAACCATTGTAATGGCATCATCACACTCCTTAAGACCCTCATTCATGACAAGATTCAGAATATGAGCACAACATCTCATGTGCATATACTTCCCTTGCAACATATTCTCTGTCAAAAAATGTCTCAAATATGCAATTGCAGTATCATTTGAGCTAGCATTATCAACAGTAACAGTAAATATTTTATCAATGCCCTAATGAAGGAGGCACGATTCAACATATTTTCCAATGGTATCCCCTCGATGATTAGGGATTAAACAAAAATTTATAATTTTCTTCTGTAATTTCCAATCACTATCAATGAAATGGGCAGTTAGACACATATAATTAAGATTTTGTACCGATGTCCACGTATCGGTAGTTAATGAAATCCTCATTCCCCCATCTTTGAATAACTTTTTAAGTTTGGCTTTTTCAGATGCAAATAGTTTCATACAATCTCTGGCAACCGTCACTCGACATGGCACTTTAAATCTAGGTTCAAGCAACCAAACCATCTTCTTAAATCCTTGCCCTTCAACAATTCTAAATGGTAATTCATCGAGAATTACCATCCCCGCAAGCGCCATCCTCACAGCCTCCTCACTATATTTATGAGTTACAAGATTTCTTAAAGAATTATCACTCTCTCCAAACCCTTCCGAGGATACCTCACCTACCAATGTTGTTTGGTATTTATCTAAAGGCCCACGCTTATGAGGATTTTTGGGACATGAAGGTAGATGGTTTTGCATAGTTGAAGTTACGTTCCTCTTCGAGTGGCAAGCGTATATCTTGCCACAATAATTGCACTTGGCCTTAGGATCATCTACGGAACAACCCTCAACTTTTGTAAAATGATCCCAAACAATTGACGGATCCTTCCCCTTCCGTTTCTTAGGAAGTGGACAATTACTACTATTAGGGGTACTTGAAGTCGGGGGTTTTGGTATTTGAGAGTTTGAATCAAGATCAATTGGACTTGACGAAGAATCCATCTAACATGTAAAAACAAGAAAGAACAAAAAATCACCACAATTGTTAATTACACAGCAGCTAGTTTGCAACGTGGCAAACATCACAAATCTAAGATTCTAATCTACATTTTAGATCGCTCATAAATCTCACAAATTATTACTTTCAATAAACATCACAAATTATTTATAACATAAACACATCATAAATTTTACTTTCAATAAAATTATAAACATCACAAATTATTTTTTTTCAACAAAATTACATCCAATCCGAATCCTTGAATGGCATTGCACACTGTCGAAAAAAATCACCACAATTCTTCATCAAAATGATATTCACTATTTCAATCATCTCAAACAAAGCAAACACAATCCCTAACCCTAGATTGAAATACCAAATCAGAAAACAAAATACTGATGACTCGCGAGTTCTAAATAAAATCTCACAAAATACTTATAAATAAATAAATAAAAAACAAAATCATACCTAAAAACAACAATGGACGGTAGACCGCTGGGCGTCGGTGAGCCGTGAGTGGCAAGAGGCGTGGACGGGCGGCGTCGAAATGGAAGAATCCGAGTGCTGAAATCGGAGAAATCCGATTGCTGAAATCGGAGAAGTCGACTTACTTTGGACGAACTCACGGCTGTCGGTCTGAGTCACTGCCCACTGGAAGTGGAAGTGACTGTCATTGAGGGAGTCTGAGAGTCTGAGAGAGCCAGAGAGGGACTGAAGGAGGCTGAGAGAGGGACTGAGAGTGAGGGAGACGGGGTCCTGGGAGTGGGGACTAGGAAGGGCCAGCTAGGGGGACAATATGCCCTAATTGGAACGGCGCCGTTTGGCTTATGCCAAACGGCGCCGTTCCCTTTATTTTTTTTTTCTAACTATAAGATAAAAACGACATCGTTTCACTTATTTAAGTGAAACGGCGTCGTTTATCAAATGAATATATTTAAAAAATATATATATACGGCGTCGGCCGGTTTTTCGGTTTTTGGTTGGTTCAAACCGCGACCGAACCGGCCGACGCCGGTTTTGATGATTTATCACCGACGGCCGACTGGTTCCCTGCCGGTTTCAGCCGGTTCCGAGCTCCGGCGGTCGGTCTGAGTCGGTCTCGGCCGGTTTTACAATTTTCTGTACAGCCCTAATGCACGTTACTGGGATGCACGCATGAAATTTTGTCTCGTAACAGATTATTAGGTAACACGTGGCGCACTTTTATTAGCCTACGTGACGTCCAGATATCAAAATATTATTATTGCACCATAAATTGTTTAAAAGTTATAACGAATTCAATGTTGCAATTATTTTTGGCTAATTATGATCCTAAGTACCTCAATGAAATCCAAGAAGTCTTTGAATTCACTGTATGATCATAATTGAATTCTGACTAAAACAATCCGTAATCCTTCTAATAAGTGTATTGTTATGTGATTTTTATCACTATTTTATTTATGAAAAGTGTCATTTTCTCTTCAATACTATTGATTTTTTAGTTATTTCTACATATTTTTATTGTTTTCTTGGATTTGAAGGAATTAGAAGATTTAGGGTAAAATGAGAGCATTTGGTACAAAGAAGAAACTACAGATCCAGACCGATGAGAGGCAGCGAGATTTGAAGGGAGCCGATGAAATTTGGGTGAGGAGCCATGTCCGGTGGGCAGCAAAGAGATTTCTCTCGCCCAAAGACGATAAGACTTACCTCTCGGTAGGCGAGGAGACTCGAGACTAGAAGGCGCGACAAGAAGGCGTGAAGACTTGACGACAAGGTTCTAGGTGGTTAGATTGGGTGACTAATTTAAACAACCAACATAAGAGACCAACCTAAACGACATCATGGGCAACAATTAGAAAAGACGAGAGGAGTCTTTCATCTCGGTCGGGAGTCTTTCTACTTGGTAGGCGAGGAGATGGTCGTGTGGTCTTTGTGACCTCCAAACCTATTCATTTGTGACCTCCATGCTAGTTATATTTAGCGCACACGGTATCTACTCAGTGGGATAAATCATCCCGACAGGGATCAATCTGCTGCTGACCACCAAATCCTTCCAAGCTCCATAATTCAAGCCACATATTACTGAATCTTTCATTTTAGATAATCTCGTTATTCTTGGGATAATTTATTTTATGTTAACATTTATCTTTAGAAACTATTTTCCAGATCTTTAGGCTAGATTGTAGCAGCAATTATCTTGTTTCCAGATTTGAATTTCAACACCTATTTAATCTCGACTTGTGGGATGAATAGAGAAGAGTTCTGAATCAAGGTCGAGAGTTTTTATGTTTTAGAGACTGAGTCTGAGGTTAGAGTTCAAGAATTTATTCTTGAAGTGTTTTAGTGTTGTTTCAAGAAGGCGGAATTGGAGGGCAGAGGCGAGAGCCGCATGCTTCATCAACCGACTTCAACGAAGAACACTAGTTTCATTGTTTTTCTTTTCAATTTCATTATGAATTAATTATATTTTCTAGAGCTTTGATGTACCCTAGCATTGAACATAGTTTATATTACAAGTTATTTTATTTTCAATATTTTCATGATTGAGTGTATATTCTTTGTTCTTAATGCTTACAAGTTCCCAACTAACTATTGTTCGGTCTTTTGGATTGCAATGAGACCGAGAGGTGATTTGTGATTAAAGCTCTAGGATTAAACACCATTAGTTTAGCGAAAGCAGAGATGATCTACCGCGATTAGTGTGATTTTCAAGAAAAATCCAAAGAATTTAATGAGTCTCCAATTAGTTAAATTCACATAGAAATATGGAGTTATTAGTTGGAGATATTTTTGATATTGTTTGAGAGAAAATATTGAATAGTTAAAGGATTTTTATCATCAATTTGGGATAATTGGGATTCTATAACAAGGAAAAATAAATTGTGTGAGATTTTCTAGATGAAATCAAATGCTCTAGATCTATTTTTATTATTTTTAAAATCTTAATTTTAAAGTTATTTTCTTCAATTTAATTTAGATAAATCATTCTTCAAATTTTGATTTTCCAAATAGTAATTAATTTAGTCAATTTGAATACCCAATAGCATAATTATTCCCTGTGGGTTTGATAATCGTTTTCTTTAAAACACTTTTTTACTTGTTACGATTCTGTGCACTTGCAGATATATTTTTATGCGAACACCTTCAACTAAAATATTTGGGCCCGTAGCCTGTTCGTAAAAGTTCAATAAATCTCCATTGCGTTTCTATGAAAATTAGTCTATTAATAAAATTCAAAATCATCCACTAAACCTTAACGGGCCGAAAATAAGATTTTGGGCCTATAGGCCTAACTAAAATTCCAACCAACCTCAAGAAATATTAAAACATGGGCTCAACCATCATTGATTATTAAACCTAATTTAGGCCCAATTAAAAATCCTCAATAAATCCTTAGTAATTCCGATCGGGGTGTTACAGCTTCTAACTTACTCTTGGTATTATTAAGTATGCGTATTTGTAAGAAATCAATTCCTTAATTGTTATGCTTATTATAAATTGTTCTAATATGCCATGCCATGTCATTTATTATTGTACATGATATCTGATTACATGCCATGAAATGCCATAACAATTATCATATGTTTATTTTGTTACATGCCATGTCATGTCACATGCATTGAGTATGTCATAAAATATTTTCAAGCCTGTTGGAGTCTTTTATATTTATCACGTCCCCAAATGCTTCGATGGGGAAATAATCCTAGTGGAACTCCTTTATCCACGCTGGAGTGTTTAAACTGGATGAGGAATTCCCTAAGTTGGCGAAGTACAGTCAACAAGTTTCAAATGGGACTTAAGTAACTAGTTGCTAGAGCAAAGTCAGACAACCAATGCTAATGATGCAAACTATAATTTTATCACGTTTACAAATATGAATGAACAAGCAAGCAAATTGTGTATGTTCAAGTCAAGTTATTATGTCAATTTTCAAGTCAAGTCAAATATGTTCATGTTCGGTCACATAATTTTTCAAGTGAAGTTCATGCCATGTGATTTTGAAGTCATATCTCTCATGTTCAAGTTTACGTCATGATGTATACATCTCATTTTATTGCCATGCATGCGTATGTATACCATTGGTAGATTAGTAGCTTATGTGCTAAGATTTGTAAACCAATCTTAGGTGGTAGTCCCAACTCCCAACTACCATTCCCCCTGAAATGGTAGATGATATGTCAGGACCTATAGGATCTGCGGATAACCGACTGGATGAGGTCGACTAGACTAGAGCGACAAAGAGCAGCTTAATGATTTGGTACAGTAGTTTTATGTCATGTTTGTACTTATGAAGCGCTGCCTCCAGTACTAAAAAACTTGGATACAGGAGTGTTGGACAAACGTTACAAAACTTTGGATATGTGTTTATTTTGGAGTTATGATTCATGTTTATATTTATGGAAATATTATTTTTGGTTCATTATGTATTGTATTGCTCAAAGAAAGAAAAAAAAAAGTATCCACTGTGATTATTGTATACTGCTAGATGCATGCTAGGTGCATTGTATCTATCATGAATGGGGGTATATTATCTTGTCTTGCATCCTATCAAGCAGAGTTTGGGTCGTCACATAAATCATTCCTACAAACGAAATTAATTACTGATGCATTTTTCCATCAAGGCTGGAAGCCAATAGTATTTGGTTCGGCACTAAGGTTGGAAGCCAATTGTTGAAGCATTTATCCATTGATGCTGAGATTTGAGTTGTTCGGCACTAAAGTCTACGTCTGCGGATCTTCTATATTTAATATTTTACAAGTTCTTGAAGATCTTGAAGACGCTCCTTTGGTTACTTCAAAGTGAAGAATCCTAGAATTTCCCTTGGTACATGCCTCTTGCATTTTTTTCTATCTCCTTTCTTTTTCCCAAACCCAAGTTGTTGTCCTCAACATCTTTTTATCCAGTTGTCCCCCATTTCTTTATGCCCCTCAAAGCCTTTTATAGGGGTGCTACCCAAACCCTATGGGGCGGGGTAGCACCCTCCCCCCCCCTCCCCCCACATGGGCTGGGGTTGGTGGTTTCCCCCGGAACCCACCCCACAAATAGGGGTGAGGTACCCCGTCCTGGTACCAAGGTGCGGGGGTAAACATCACACCAATAATTAAAACCATGCAACAATCACTCAAAACAGATCAGGGTTTCATATCCTAACCCAACACAGATTGGGGTTTCCATATCGAAAACCTAAATTTAATAGGGGTTTCGATATGAAAACTCAAAAACATATCGGGGTTTTGATATTAAAACCCCAAAACAGATCATGGTTTCATTATCAAAACCCCAAAATAGATATGGGGTTCCATATCGAAACCCCAAAAGAGAAAATATAGACTAATATATTATAATTACTTACCTCACCTTAATCATATGAGGTATGTACTTGCAAAGAAAAAGTTGAAGAAAATTTTTTATAGGGGATAATAAGTAAAAATGTATAATTATTCCAACATGCAGCTGTACTAATGACTATTTAGATATAAGTGAAGATCGATTAGAATATTTCAATTTATTGAAGCAAATTAAGAAGTTAATTACCTTAATTATAGGAAATAAAGCATAAGCAAAGCATTTAATTTGGGGTAAATTTATAAAGGAATATGTATGGTGCCAAAAAATAATTTTTTCTTATAATCTACCTTATTCGATCCTTAAAAATTAAAATTTTAATGAGTTTTTGAAATTATAGTTTTTCTTTTATTTCCCTAAATACAAAGTATATAAAATGAAAATATTTTTTAATTATAACCAAATAAAATACCTACATTTTCGTTTATCATGTGAAATAAAACAATTCTTCACGTTTGACATTTAATTTGATTATAGGATGCAAAGACACAATAGTAATACGAGGACTAAAACTCTAACTTATCCTAGTTTTTTCACATACATGATTCCAACATTTCCAACCTTAATTGTAGCTGATTTGAGCTTGTGCTAATAAAACAAAACCTATATAATATGAAAGAAATATAACAACACGAAGTTTAATTAAGTGTCAAGATTTGAAAAACCCTAAATTAATTTAGGGTTTCAAGATTGAAAACCCTAACATAATTAAGGGTTTCGTATTGGAACCCTAAACTAATTTAGGGTTCCACTTCGAAACCCTAAGAATTTCAAATTCACAATTTAAAAGTTGCAAACATAAAACGCATGCACAACTCAATCCTTCACGCACACAATTCACAATCTCATCCTCTAACTCCTCGATTAAATCCCATAGTCCATAAATCAACAAAAAACAACATATGTGCATTGGTGTATGTGGGGAACTTACCTTCGGCGGCAATCTATGCATGCAACAGATGAACGACGATGGAGAATGGCCTCTGTCTTGACGGCGTACGTCGAAAAGACTACGGAGCGAGAGAGAGAGAGCAACGATTGAGAGGGTTAGAGAGATGAGAGATAGAGAGAGAGAGAGGAGATTCTGAGACTTAAAGGAAAGTGAGGGTTACGGGAAGGGGGGCAGGGGTTGGGGATAACAACCTGTATCAAAATGATGTCATTGACAAAAAGACATCGCTTTGATATGGGTTGGTTTTTTAAAAAAAATACACATCTTCAAAATGTATATTATATATAGATATATATTATTTATTTATTTATATGTGGGGGAGGGGCGGGGTTGAGCCCATCTCGCCCCCTCACCCCAGCTGGGGGCATCAGATGCGGATGGGGCCACTCGACCCCATATCGGGCAGACGAGGGTAGGCCCAGCCCATGCAGGGGTAGGGCAAACAAGGGCGGGGTAGTATATCCATAATAATCCTCAAGTTGGGCATGTGGGGTATAAGAAAACAGTGCAAAGAGCAAAGATGGACTTCTTTTGGGAGGGTATGCACAAGGATATTAAAACATTGGTAAGGGAGTGTATTTTTGTCAAGGCAATAAACATGAGAATGTCCATCCTCCTGGGTTGTTGCAGCCCTTGCCAATTCCGAAGTCACCATGGTTATACATTTATATGGACTTTGTTGAGGGTTTACCTTCATCAGGAGGCTACACTGTTATTTTTTCAATAATTGACAGACTTACAAAGTTTGCTCATTTTTTTCCTCTAGCTCATCCTTATTCAGCAAGTGAGGTAGCTCATATTTTATTCTCTAGAGTTTTCAAGTTACATGGCATGCCCAAGTCCATTGTCTCGGATAGGGACCCAATTTTCAAAAGTTCCTTTTGGAAGTTATTCAAGCTACAAGGCACTTCTTTGAATTTTAGTACTGCATACCACCCCCAATCAAATGGACAAACTGAAGTGTTGAATAAGTGTGTTGAAGGGCATTTGAGGTGCTACAGTGGTGACAAGCCAAAGGAATGGAGCTTGTGGATTCCAATGGCTGAAAGGAGTTATAACACCACTTATCACTCTTCACTTGGAGTTCGCCTTTTGAAGCACTTTATAGTTACTTACCACCAAGATTGCTGTCTTATGTTCCAAGAACCAATGCTAATGAAGTTGTGGACCAGCAGATGAGATCAAGAGAGCATATGTTGGTGACGTTGAGGGACAATTTCCATAAAGCACAACAAAGGATGAAGCTATATGCTGATAAGGATAGAATGAAACGAGTTTTGAAGTTGGGGATTGGGTATTCTTGAGGCTTTAGCCTTATAAGCGAAAGTCAGTGTCTATGAGTCATTATTTGAAGCTATCACCTAGGTTTTAAGTGGTGGAGAAGATTGGAACAGTTGCATATAAATTTCTCTTACCGGCTTCTTCAAAGCTGCACCCAGTTTTTCATGCTTCACTTTTGAAAAAGAAGTTGGGCTAGAACATTACCCCTTTGCCTACCTGCCTCCACTTGATCCATATGGTCAGGTAGAGCCTGAGCCTGAAGCAATTTTGGAAAGGAGAATCAAGAAAGTGGGGAATAGAACAGTGAGCGGGTGGGATGTATCGAGTAGTATTACGACATCGTTTCATTCTTGTTTAGTTGTATAAATAGTTAGAACTCATTTTACTTAGTTTCTGTTCAAAATTTTTGAGATTGATCTTGTATTGGAGGTTCAAGGTTCCTCGAAAGCCTTTTCCAAGAATTAACTAAAGGGTTCTTGGTTCATTTTTGTCATCATTGTCTGTGTTCTTGTTTCTGGGTTGATTCCTTTGAATGTTCTTGGTGTTCCTGAGTATTTCTTGAAGTAATATCATTACAATATATAACAAGCAGCTAGATGCATGCATGGTGCCATATGTTCATGAAACTAATTTTCATGTCATGTCTACCACATTTGAGTTATTAATCAGGGAGAAAAAGAGAATTAATATTTCACTTCTTTCATATGTTTTTCTTTTTATAAAAAAATATTCATTTCATGTCTACCACATCATGGATTGGGACCTTCATATATACAATGCAGGAGATCAGCACGCCTTTCAAGCCAATTCTCTGTAACAGTGAGGAAGTAATTTGAGAAATATGGAAGATTAGCTCCTTAGAGGGGAGTAGCCTCCAAAAAGTTGCAAGAGAAGAAGAGAAAATTCCAGAAGTTGTATTCAGAAAAATATTGTTTAGTGATCCTTACAGAGGGCATGTCATGCCTTAAAGGGAAACCATTCTAATGGTTTCTATAGAGAACCAACCAATAGAGGGCATTTTAGCTACAATAAAAAAAGGGTAAAATAGATATATAAACTAATTGGTCATGCAAGACCTTTTGATAATAAAATGAAACTCAAACAACGTAAAACACACTGCCTAACATAATAACATCCTTTAGGGCCCCAAGCCCTAGCCCAAGCCCATGGTCCATTTCCTTCCTCCATCTTCATCAATGCATGAACCCATGGCCCGTGAGTAGCCCCCATTGCATGTGACAAAGCCCTCCCGTTAGAACACCTTGCCCACAAGGTGTGGGTAGGCTTTCTTCAACTTGATGAAGGGCTCCCATGTCTCATCCTCGACGGCTTGCCCTTGCCATCACACCAGCAGCTCCACCACTGGTAAGTTCTTCACCTTCCTCATGCGCCTTTCTATAATTTTTGCTGGTTCTGGTTTGATTGCCCTTTCTTGATCTGTTGATGGTAGATTAGGTTGCGTTTCTATATTTTGCCCCATTTGTTTTTATCTATGAAACATGAATACAGGATGTATAGAGGAATTAGGTGGTAAATCTAACTTGTAAGCAACCTCTCCAATCCTCTTCAGTATCTGATAGGGCCCATAGAACCTTGGGGATAATTTGAGATTCTGTCAATTGGTCACTTGTCTGTATGGTTGTAATCTCAAGTAAACACATTCCCTTTCTTCGAACTGTTGTTCCTTCCACTCTGTCCTGGGCCTTCTATTGGTTATGTTTCAGTAGTTGTAGGACCCAGTCCCTGGATCTGAGCTCTTCATTTACAACTGCTACCTTAGTGGTACCAAGAGTGTAAGGTAATAATCTGGGAGGGGCATAGCAGTAAAGGGCCTCAATTGGTTTTAGGCGTATAGAAAAGTGGTATGTGGTATTATACCACCACTCTACTAAGGGTATCCAGTAGACCTAAACCTTAGGCTTCTCTCCCACAAAGCATCTTAGGTAGTTCTCAAGACATTTATTGATCACCTCACTCTAGCCATCTGTTTGAGGGTGATATGAGGGGTTGAGTGCCAACTGAATTCCTTGCATTCTGAAAATTTCCTGCCAAAACAAGCTAGTAAACACACTACCTCTATCTGAAATAATGGATTGAGGCATCCCATGAGGCCTTAAGATTTGTCTCACAAACAATTGGGCCACGGTTTTAGCTGAAAAGGGGTGGGTGAGGAGAGTAAAACGGACATACTTAGTTAGGCAATCCACAACTACCCATATGCTACCAAACCCCTGAGATTTAGGTAAACCCTCAACAAAATCCATTGTAATGTGCAGCCATGGTTGAGAGGGAATAGGAAGAGGTTGTAACAGCCCGCTATGCTTAGCTTGATTTATTTTCATCTTCTGAAAAAGTTCACAATTTTGTAGTAAGGTTCTCAACTCTTTTCTCAGTCTTGGCCAATAAAATTCCTTCTTAACCCTATGGAGGGTTTTGTCATAATTAGAATGCCCTCATAAAGGTCCACTGTGTAAAGTCTGCAAAACCTTAAGTTTTGAATCAACCTGCCTAGTCACTAACGGTATGCCTTTATAAAACAACAACCCACCCTTTTTAGAAAAGTTCTGAGGTAACATACCTAGAGTGGCCTATTCCATTAGCTTGTGTAATAACCGAGTCCTACTAAGTTGATTCTTACGTCATTTTATTAATTCTTTAAGTTTAATAGTTTGACATAAAGATTTTTATTACTTTTTATTATTTTATTTTAAGATGAGTATGCTTTATTTTTAAAATATGATTTATTAAAATAAAACCAGTGTATTACTTTTAAGACTTTGAAATATTTCCCTTAAGCCCTTTAATTTTATTTATTTAAGAAATGGCCCAATTATTCTCTACCATTGGATTGGTAGGTGAAAAGTATCCTTGAGGTGGATAGATCTCCACCATTCATCTCCCAACCTTATGTGATAAGCTTTGACCAAAGCAACTAAATTCTTCTTTTTTCCTTCTTTCTTTCCTTTTGACCCTTAAGCTTCCTAAGGAAGCTATTGGATTCACTTTTTCCTAGCACCCATCGTCTAAGGCAAGTCAAAAAGAGAGAAGAAAAAAATAAAAACTAATCCTAAGGCATTCTACCCCACACCCGTCGATCAACACCCAAGAAAAGAAAAAGAAAATTTCACTTCCTTTCCAAGCAAGCTAAAGCCAACGCCACCTTCATCCCTTTCCATCCTCTTTCCTTTTCATCTTCAAGAAAACAAGTTCCTCTCATCTCCTTCAAGCTTGTGACTCCATGGCAAAGGAAGAATAAAAATATTTTTCTCTCATCCTCGTCAAACTGTACGAGAACACTCCCTCCATGCCTATTTTTGGCTTTGCCTCAAAACTTGGAATTAAATATTGATTTCATCTTCCAAATGGTGAAATATTGAAGGTAATATAGACTTTTGGTTTATTTCCTAGTGTGATTTACACGTGGGTTTAGAGTTTCACTATTTTCTTTACCTATGATTTTTGGTTTTGCTCTTCATCCACACGACTATACCTCTATTTGGTCTTCCACTTGTGTTTTGAAAGGGGCTAAGAGCTCAAGGTAAAAAAATCCTAATTTGACTCCTTTGTTTTTAATGTGATTTTGGAAGCCCACTAAGTTGTTTAGCTTGTATTTTGGTGTTGTTAATTTACCATCTTGCAAATAAATATGTATGCCCTGTTTTGGCCCAAACCGAATGGTATTATAGTTGTTTTGCTATGTATTTTCCTATATTTCAAAAATACTATTTCAGATGCCTTGTGTTGAGGTTTGGTTGGTAATCTATTTTTAGGATGCTAGAGGTTTGGTTTAAAGGTTTTGCTTGGTTCTATAATTTTATATCTTGCTTTTTAAAAGATATTAAGTGGGTAAAGCATAAGCTTGAGTGTTTAAAGATTTTTAAGTTGCTTAATGGGTAACTTTGTTTTACCTTATGCTACTTTAATTTTAATGGGAGGTTTTATCTAAACTAATTAACATATTGCTTATGTGAATAGGTTATAACTTAGTTTAGTTATAAGAGATTATTTGGGCATGATGTATTAAGATATGCAAAGCTGTCCAAATACCCCTAAGCCTATGTCATGCCATGTATTGATGTAAAAATAGCCCATTTATATTGTCCCTCGTTTGGTTAAATTCTACCTAACCCAAGAGTCCAAAATATTGATGAGCTAACTTTTTATAACGAGGGACCACAAGTTGATTTAAAGGGCATGTTTCTTGATAGCCCCTGTTAAGCACCCTATCGATTATAATTGTGTGTGTGTGTGTGCGCATAAGGTAATGCATGCACGTAGGTTGTAGGTCATGAGATTTCCATACATGCTCTCTCAATAAACTTATTGGTTATGCCTATATGTAGTATAGCATGAAAATGTATTTTGTTTATAAAAATGCATGTGCATTGGATTAAGAAAGAAGATGAAAATGTTTTGATTGCAAAGGAAAGGAAATGAATGTCTCATGCCTTATGCTTCAAGCGATGCTTTAAATGAGTTTTAAAATGTCCCTGTTAATTGATGCTTTAAATGACGCGAAGAAAGTGTTTTAAAATGCCCCTATGAACTCATGCTTTAAATGACACGAAGAAAGTATTTTAAAATGTCCCTATGAACTGATGTTTTATAGATGTCATGAAAGATGATGTTTAAGCTCATGCTTTTAAATGATGTTCTTCCATGAATTAACTAAAGATGATGTTTAAGGTCGTGCTTTTAAATGACATTCTTCCATGAATGAACTGTTAAATGAAAAGGACTGAAATGAATGAATGAAAGAAAGGATTGAATGAATGAATGCTTTAATGTATGAAAACACGTAACGGCCATATGAATGAAAAAGGTACCAAAGGAATGGGCAGATTGCAATGCCGGGTAAGTAGTACTAGTAGTGCACCCAGTGCTGCCCCCTAACTGAAAGGGATTCCCAACCTGTGGCCATGGGAGGAATCCAGGTCCAAAGGAAGACCGCTAACCCTAACATAAGGGGCGTAATAGTGTGTACAAGCCAAAGAAAGTGAAATATGAAAGTATATTTACTCTTAAAATGTTTATGTATGAAAGTATAGTTATTAGTTATTTCCTTAAACGTTTATGTGTGAAAGTATGGCTTATTCCTTAAATTGTTATGCATGAAAGCATTGTCAAGAATTAGCAAAATGTTTATGCATGCATGTTTTCAAAAGAAAAGAATAGATGCCTAGTATGTTCACTGCATGGTGTACTACTTACTGAGTATTCGACTTACTTTGTTTTAAATGTTTTAAACGTCCAGGTAATGACGAAAAGGCTGTGGAACAGGGCACTACTGCAAAGGGAGAGGCAGATGCTTAATGTCTTCCCTAACTAGAATAGTTATGTTTATGGATGATGGGTTATGTTTATGTATAGGCGTTTTTATGTTGGGATGGACTCTGAGAGTCTCTTATGGATGAATGTTGAATAGAATGTCTATCAGGTGTTTCCCTTGTTATATTAGAAATTTAGAGTACACGTGTATCATGTTCATGCTGATCGCATGTTATTAGAAAAAAGAAAAGAAAAAAAAATGAAAGAAAAGAAAAGGACAGGTATGTACGTTGCGATTCTGCCCTTCCCGGGATGGGGTTGTGACAGCTTGGATGCATAAGGATCCTGCTTGTACCCATATTTAACCTCTTCCTACCATTCAACTGTAGGAATAGACAATGCTGCCAGAGTCAGACCAACTTCTGTCTCCTGAACTTCATCTCTCCTAGAGAGGGCATCAGCCACAGGGTTCTTAACACCCTTCTTATACTCCACCCTTATGTCATATACAAGCAATTTGGACACCCATTTCTACTGTAAGGGGGTCCCTATTTTCTGTTTAAGCAGAAATTTTAAGCTCTGGTGGTCTGTTCTAACAATGAAGACATGTCCCAGTAGATAGGGTCTCCACTTTTGTATGGTTGCCACAAGGGCATAGAGTTCCTTCTCATAAGTTGACCATGATAAAATTCTCCCCTTCAAGGCTTTACTGAAATAGGCAATAGGCCTATTTTTTTGCATTAGCACTACTCCAACTACCCTTTCCGAGGCATCACACTCAATCACAAAGGATTGAGTGAAATCTAGAAAGGATTAGTACTAGAGGTTTAGAAATTGCTTTTTCTTTAATAATCCAATTAATGGTCCAGCAATACTCCCATACTCTTTTATGAATTTCCTGTAATACCCAGTGAGGCCTAAGAACCCTCTGAGTGCCTTTATAGACCTAGGTAGTGACCATTCCTCCATAGCCATAATTTTATCAGGATTACCTCTATTCCCTTCAGCTAATGTCAAGTGACCCAAATAAGCCACCTCAGCACATGAAAAAATGCATTTAGATGCCTTAGCTCGTAATTGGTGTTTTCTCAAGCCCTCAAGTGTCACTCTTAGATGTTGTAAGTGCTCCTCAACTGACTTGTTGTACACCAGAATATCATCGAAGAAGACAAGGATAAATCTTCTCAAATGACGCCTAAAAATTTCATTCATTAGGCTTTAAATTGTAGAAGGTACATTAGTTAGGCCAGAGCGCATTACTAAGAATTCATAGTGTCCTTCATGTGTTCTAAATACAGTTTTAGGCAAATCCTCACTATTCACTCTAATCTGGTGATAACCAGATCTTAGATCTAACTTAGAGAAAACCTTTGCTCCACTAAGTTCATCCAGTAGCTCCTCCACTACAGGAATTGGATATCTATCCTTAATTGTTACCTTTTTCAAAGGCCTATAGTCCACACACATTCTCCATGACCCATCTGATTTTCGGAACATAATTACAGGGGAGAAAAATGGGATTTGGCTTGGTTGAATTATCCTGTTTTAAGTAAATCCCTGGCAATCTTCTCAATCTCATCTTTTTGGAAGTAGGGGTATCTATAGGGTCTTACTGAGACATACAGTGTATTTGGTAAGAAGGAAATGGCATGGTCATGTGTTTTGTTGAGTGGTAGACCTTGTGGCTCCCCAAACACATCAGAAAATTCATATAACAACTCCCTGATATTTTCTGGGAGTCTCACTGGTTCCAGATTTTTTTTTTCAATAAATTGAACCTAGACCCTCTTCTTCTCCAATTTATTTTCTTTGTGCCAACCCCTTCTTCTATAGTCAATTTGGGACTAAGGCCCTTAAGCAGCACTTCCCTTCGCCCTTGTTTGAACCCCATAGTCTAGTCACTGAAGTTCCAGAGTATAGATCCCCAACTCAATAAGCCATTGGACCCCTAAGACCATGTCACAATCTATTAGAACCAAAGCATGCACCTCAATTTCGAATTCCACATTTTGCAATCTAAATCTCAGTTTTAGGCACCTACCCTCACTAGAAATTTCATCTCCATTGGCCTTGACCCTTACCCTTTCCTCAGCCAGCACTGGAATATTTCCCTTCCTCAATACTAAAAGGTCTAAAAACATATTTGTGCTGCCAGAATTCAATCAGTACCACTATAACTTGGTTTCCCACCCTCCCTTTAATCCACATAGTCTCAGGATTTTGGGATCCCTCCAAAGCATGGAGAGATATCTCAAGTTGGTTATCACCCATATGCAAGGTGTTATTCTCATCATTGGTTGCTTCAACAAATTGTTCCAACTCAGCAAATCATCATTGATATCCTCAATCAGAAATAGTTTAGGATGAGAACACTTATGGCCAGGATTCCACTTGGAATCACAGTAATAACAGAGGCCTTTATCCCTTCTCTCTTTCATCTGGGATTGGTTAATTTTTTGTATAGGAACTAGGGCTTTAGAAGGTCCTTTTGGGGCTGTGGGAACTAGTTAGGTATTTTGGTATTGCTGGGTTAGGTAGAGGTAAGATCCCCTTGTAATTCCTTTTAGTAATTCCCAAGTGTTCCTCCTAAAGTTTAGCAAACTGTAGGCAACCAAGAGACTAATAGGTTTAAACATTCTCATAGGTAGCCTGATATCATCCCTTAATCCACTTAAAAAACAACTAAGCTTATAGGAATTAGAGAATCCCCTTAGTCTATTTGAGAGTCCTCAAACTTGGACTTATACTCCTCCACAGTCCCTCCTTGGTTTTAGCCTTGTTAAGGATTCCATAGGGTCGTCATAGGAACTAGGTCCAAATTTGGTGATAAGGGCCTTAGCAAATTCGTCCAATCCCATCAACCCTCCTGACTCCTCAAGGTCTTGAAACTAGACCAATGCTTGGCCTTCCATGTGAAAGGAAGTCAATCTCAACTTGTGGTGTGGTAAGGTGTTATAGAAAGAGAAGAAATGGTTAGCCTTGTGAAAATCAATGCATACTGACCTTGGGATTGCTTCTCTTTCAGGCTCTTGAAGGTCCTACCTCATATTCTGTTGATTAGAAGTTTCTCCATCAGAAGAATGAGGGTTTCTCCTCTACAACTCAGCAGTCAAAGCTGCCATTTGTTGAATGATGGAGTCTGACTGCCTCTTCAACGTCAACAGCTCAGTCTCCACTGTCTTGATCTACGAGTTTGTGGATCTACTGAGGTTGGCAAGCCCTTCCTGCAGCTGACTCATCCCTATTCCATCGGCCATGGTCACAATCTTGGAGATCGAAATCTTTGATACCAATTGTAACAGTGAGGAAGAAATTTGAGAAATATGGTAGATTAGCTCCTTAGAGGGGAGTAGCCTCCAGAAAGTTTTGTGAGAATAAGAGAAAATTCTAGAAGTTGTATTGATAAAATTATTCTTCAATGATCCTTATAGAGGGCGTGTCATGCCTTAACGGGAAACCATTCTAATGGTTTCTACAGAGAACCAACCAATAGATGGCATTCTAGCTACAATCCAGAAAGGGTAAAATATACTATATAAACTAATTGGTCATGCAAGACCATTTGATAATAAAATGCATTTCAAACAACGTAAAACGCACTGCCTAATACAATAACAACCTCTAGGGCCCCAAGCCCATGGTCTATTTCCTTCCTCCGTCTTCATCTATGCGTGAACCCATCACGTCCCTGGCACGTGAGCGGCCCATTGCATGTGACATTCTCATACTTTCAAAGATTTTCTGAGGTTTCTAGCTAGGCAAAAAGGGGAAGAAATCGTTATTTCCTGGTCTCTTAGTTTCTAATTCTATAAACTAAGAATGCTCTTCAGGACCATGAAGCTTCTCGTTGATCTATATGTTTTCTTCACTCAGGTTAGAACTCCATAATATATTCTTCTGCACAACATGCACGAGTAATTTTCCCTGATACATGTTTTTAATTGTTTTTTTAAATGTTTCTATCTTGTGATCTAGCTTTGATAAGAAGAATATTCCTTTCATGTCACCCAATATATATATATATATGTATATATTTAAACTAAATATATTGATTATATTTTTGTTATGTTGAGGAATAATCTCACATTGCCTGTAGATAAGGTCTTGGGCATGTTTATAAGGAATGAACAATCATCTCATATAAAATCGGTTTTATGAGATGAGTTAGACGCATGGATTTTTTCCTGTAGCAGGCTCTGATACCATGAATAAATTCATGGGTCTCACTAAGCTCATAAAACCGGTTCTATAAGAGAGGATTCATCATTACTTATAAACATGCCCAAGACTTTGTTCACAAGCAATGGGAGATTATTCTTCAACACCCTCCCTCTCGTGCAGGCCAGCATTTGTAACACCCGGGGCCAACTAAGCCCACTTTACAAAACAATTTTGGGTTTATAGGTATGAAAAGCCCATTTGGAATTATGAGTAAAATTTTTGGTAGAGAGTTCGGGCCTAAGATTTTATTTCGGCAGATATTGAATTTTTATTGGGCCTGCAATCTTAGTTAAAACCATTAAATATTTTTGGTTTGGATGGAATCTTGGTATGGGCCGAGCAATTTTTGGAACATGTATTTTTCTCTTAAGGATTAGATGTGGCCCAAATACTTGGAATGGACTAAAAGCCCAAGTCGTGAGAACCATTGCCAGACTTCTTTTCACGCATGGTGTTGATCACGACTCACGTCCGTTCTTCACTGCATGCATGACTTCATTGCATCCATATATATTCATAAGTTTCATTTCATGGATCACATCTAGCCTTCTTACTCGATGCATGTCTCTTTCCCTATGGTTTATTTTTGGTTCTCTATCATCTATATATACATTACAGTTAGATCTCCTGCATGAAGAAACCTCAAGCCGCAACCTCCCTTTACATTCAGAGCATCCTTTAAACCAAAGCCCCATGAGAAACTGCAAAACCACCAGCGAAGGGCAGTCCCACTGCCAAGCTCTCCCACGCTGCAACCCACACGAGAGGCCCCTGCATGACGGAAGACACTAGTCCACTGCCCAGCCTCACGAGAAACTGACAACCACCTTAGCCCAGTTGCATCATAGCCTTCCTTTTCACCATAGAAATAGCCCTTAATGGAAACCGCCCAACCTCCATCTCCCTAAGCCAACAGAGCCCCGGAGTGAGGGCCTAGGCTAGCAACTAGAAACCATGCAAGTGCTGCCCTAGCACCGCCCAAAACCAACTCGCAAACCTCCTTGCACCACCACCGAAAGCCTTCGTTTCCCTCACCAAAAACAGAGTGTGTGTTCCCCATAGTGAGGCACAAACCAAACACCCCACACGGCCAGCCCTCCTACACGTCATCGTTACCTACACAGAGATCGACACCAAGCGCTGCACACCACCCCAAGTCCGTCGTTCTCCTCCTAGTAAGCCACCCTCGAACTCCTTCCCACTGCCTCTCCTTTCTTCTCTCTATCTCTCACGTTATCTCTCTCTCTCTTTCTCTTTATCCCAGTGCCCAGCCACTAAGCTCACCACTGCCGACCTCCGCCCAGCTCACTACCCCGTCGAGCCTCTCTATCTCCCTCGATGAGTACAGTTTTTTGTTGCATGAGTTTGGTCTGGGGTAGTCATGAATATTTAGTTCCATAATTTGGTTTAAAGAATATGTAATCATTAATATATTTTGTTGTAATTATGTTAAGAGAATATTAAGCTGAAAATGTATTACGTTAGCCATACACTTTAGTTTACCGAAATAATTTAGAGTTTAATAGTAAGAGAATTAAGTGGAAATAGATTAAATTGGGAAGTGATGATATTTTAGGGTTTCGAGAAATTTAGATTTTTAGGAAAATAGGTTACCTAGCGTTTCAGGTTTAAGTATTGAAAAAGGCGTTCATTTCATATATTTATGGAAATTTCGTGGCAATCTTATAGGTGACGAGTAATTTTCATTCAGTACTGTTGCAAAGAAATTCATAAAGTTAAGAAGTCCAGGTTAGCATAGCTCCTATGTTAGACTTTACATAAAAATAAAATGGATTGAAGTCAATTTTGAAAATATGCATGTTTTATTATGGAAAGAAATTTGAAACAATCTAAGTTATTTGTTCTGCAATACTCATTAAATTATATATAAGAATAAAGTATTTTCTAGCATGACTGGTGTAGACATGAGTTATTTTGGTATTTTGTTTCCGAACTGTGCAAAAGAGAGCGAATATGAAATTTTGTGCATAAATTATATTTTTGTGATCTGATTTTGTTCTGTTATGAAGATGTTCTGTACTATAATATGATATGATGTGATTGTTGAAAACCTCTGGCATGATATTCTATTTCTATTTATGTTCCGTTCTGACCTTACCACGGGTGTAAAAATGTTGCCTCTATTCTAGTTGGTACCAACTTTTATGTTTCCGGTGCACCCACTTGGGAAGCAAAGTGGTTTCCTGCATGGTCTTTCCTGTGTGCACACTCGGGGTTCCGAGATTAATAAGGGGAATATTCACATTCTGTTTCTACTCAATGAGCCACCGGGTTTGTACAACCCTACCATGGGGGTTAAACATGGTCTCTGTTCTGATATGATAATATATGATAATATAAGATGAAGATGTTCAATTATGTTATGCCAAAGGGATTTGGATTATGAATATTTTTGAACTCTTGCTCTGATATTTTGATAGCATGTTCTGATTCTACATTCTGAAAATTAAAAGTGTTTTGTTCTGCATTATGAAATCTGTAAATGCTCATTTTTGCATACTAGCATATGTTATCTGTTTACTGAGTTGTTTGGAGATGAGGGAGATAACTCACCCCTTATCTCCAAACATTTTTCAGATAATTTTGATGGTTCTGCTGGAGAGCAAGAGTAGGCAGTGTTGGAGAGGTTTGATGGTCGTGGAGGAATAAGTACCCAAGGATACAAGTTACTTAATTTGAGAGTCATAGTTAGTAAATTGATTATTTTTATTTATCTTGATAAGATGAGTTAAGCATATTTTCGAGTCTTTGGAGAGTTTTTAATTTATTTCGTTGAGGTATTTTATGTGGTATCGTGGTGGATGAATATACATTTTTGTTTTGAATAAATGAGTTTATATTTTATGTGGAATTTATAATATACAAATATGTTATTGGAGATGATTTTATGTTACAATAGATTACTCTCCGGACGTATGGGAAAGCGGCATTACAGTTGGTATCAGAGCCAGGTTTGAGGTTCTGTAGACTATAACATATGAGGTTTTGAATATCTGTGGGTTTAGGAAAGAATCTTCAGACTTGAGGTGTATACATGCACTGACTGCAAGGAATAATTTTATCGGTACTTAAAGTTTTAAAATTTTCATGTGTTAGGCAAGATGTCTTATAAAATTTGAGGGATTTTACAGATTTTTGAGTTGTTCATGTTGACTGAGGTTCGTTTCGGTTCTGTAGACTGTATATAAGGCTTTTGATAGGATTGAATCGGGTGGGTTTGGATACACAAACCTATTCCATCTCATCTCATCTATCTCATCATTACAACTTTTTCAAATTATCATACAAATTTATAATAAACAATTCAACCTTTTTAAATCCTAAAATAAAAATAATACTAAAAAATTATGTTTAACAATATTTTATTCAACATTATGCAAAACATCTCAGTTCATCTCATCTGAACTCTCTATCCAAACACACCTGAAAGAGATATATTGTTACTACTGTTGTGTGTACACATTTTATATATATTTATGTTTGTTTCAAGATTACCACCATTTGCTTATTTTTTGTACTAACTCTTTATTCTTGAAACGATTATTAATAATCCAAGTTGTTAGAATGCCACCTTGTCGTCAGGAACGAAGTATATCAAGTATGAATGCCACAAATGAGGAATGGGGATGCACCATAGACCATTTTAATTGAATGCATCCTCCCACCATCGATGGTCGGGGCGACGCAACCTTAGTGAAGACTAGATCTAGGACATTGGGGTGATACTCCGTGTTATAAGCTGCACAGACAAACAAAAAGTTATATACTCCGCTTTCAAACTAACGGGAGAAGCAAAAAGAAGGTGGATTTCTGAAAGAACTATCAGAGAAGCTGAAGGGACGGAAATAGTCTGTTGGCTACACTTCAAGCATATTTTCCTAGAACGCTTTTTTCCAAGCTCAGTCAGAGACAACAAGGCTACGGAGTTATCTAATTTGGTGCACGGAGTCATGACAGTACACAGCTAGATTTACCGAGTTATCACGTTTTATGCATATCTGATCCTTGATGAGGAGAAGAAGGCTCATAAGTTCAAACGAGGGCTAAACGAAAAGATTTACGAACGAGTTGTGGGCTTTCAAATCCAAAACTTTTCAGAGTTGGTGATTAGAGCACTCCCAATAGCTTTTGTATTATACAAAAAATGTAAATAATTTGAAGAATTGTTCCAAAAAGAAGCTCCATCTGATTATGTAAAATGAAGTGTAAAATGCATTTAGCTACAGTACCCCGCTACATGTAGCGGGTACTGTTCATCCTGTAAAGTTTTTTTTTATTGTTGATATTTCATTTACTCCCTCATTTTTATTTACTTTGATTTGTATCATATAAGCAAATTCTTTTTATTGTTCATCATTTAAAACACATATATTTCATTTTCTTTTAAAAAATATCTTAGAATTATTTTTAAACCAATTTTTTCATATTTGATTTTATTTTTAATTATTATTTGGCTTATATATTTTTGTTTTACGTGTATAGGACTGAATTATTTTATATTGTATATAAAAATAAATTACAAATAAAAAAAATATATGGATATTATAAATTTATTGGTAGAAATGAAATATTTAAAAATAATAAAAAAAGAATATTTAAATGATATAGAGAAAAAATAGATAAACTGATAGATGACATATTGTAAAAGTCAGTATGTAAAATAGAAAAAGTGAGTTTTGGTGATGTATTTTAAAGGATAAGATAAAGAATCTATTGGGAGTGCTCTAAGGCCACAATAATTGAACGGAGCCTTCAAAGAAGCATTGCACTGCTTGAAAAAAGGAAGAGGACTACACCACAGGCAATCTGCAATGGACCAAGTCCCGTGGAAAAAGAGGAATAAAGGCAATAACTTTGGTCAAAAGCAGACGCAGGGAAATCAATCGAATAACCTCTGTAAGTTTTGTAATCGTGCACACACTGGAGAGTGCAGAAGGGAAGTCGAGGCTTGTTTTCGATGTGGTAACACTGGACATCTTATCAAGGAGTGCCCTTTGCTTCTGACGGACAACAAGAAGCCTAACCCACCTCCAGGTTCCCAACAGACAAATCAAGGAAACAATCAACGTAGAATGGGACCGACCCGAGTGTTTGCATTGACATCTGGAGATGCTAAGGAAGACAACAACACGATCACAAGTATCCCACTCTTTTTCTCCTTGAAAGCTTTCTCTCTTAGTTGAGTTGGGATTAATCATGCTTGCATGGAACTTTTCTAGTTGTATAGCTTAGAATATTGAAGTTTGGTTGAAGAGGTTTGTAAAGGGATTAGACACAATATTTTATATATACGAAGCTCTAGCCATAGGGGTTTGATGGGTTAGTATGTGTTTTGGAAGCGAGAGTTTTAGGAAAATTTATGGTTGAAAGTATATTTTCTAAGGATTTGGGAATTTGTGAATTGAAGTTACTTAGAACTTAAGTTTGAAACTGTTGATTGTATTTAGGGGTGTAAATTCAAACCGGAAAACCGGCCCGGTTTTGAACCGGTCAGGTCTAGGACCGGTTCTTAGAATGTGAAAACTGGCCAGTTCCGGTCCGGTTCCGGTTTTAGATTTTTCAGACCAGACCGGACTGGATCGGACCGGTTGATAAAAATATATATATATAAAATAATATTTGTATTATCGAATATATAAGTTTTATAAAAAATATTATATATATATATTAATATATATAAGTTTTATATATTATGTTTAATTATAAATTTTTATGTGAAATTGTTATATATAATATATATAATTATATATATTCATATATGAAATAATTTCTTATTCTAATTTATAAATTATTAAATAAAATGTTAATACTAAATCACTAAAAGTTTATAACTAATACAAATAGTCTAATATAGACTAATGACTATAGTTATACTTATAATTAATACTACAACTTTTTACCAAAAGTTTATAACTAATACTAATATTAAATATATAGTTTATAACTAATACTAATATATAACTTATAACTATACCAATAGTCTAATATTAATACTATTATATAGTCTAATATATTACGAAAAGTGTAAAACAGTTTTTTTTTAAATCAGTTTTTTTTTTTATAAACAAATTTTTAATAACAAATTGTGAAACTTACATTTTAAAAAAATTGAAAAACTGGACCGGACCGGACCGGAAACCGGTAAAACTAGAAGTACCGGTTTAGGAGGGTAACCAGTGCGTAATCAGTTTTTAAAAATACGAAACAGGTACATACCGGTTCAGTCCTAGATTTTGTCCAAAACCGAACCGAACCGGACCGGTTACACCCTTAATTGTATTATTATTCAGAGTTTTTAAATATTATTTTGGGAGTTCTCTATTAGTTATTTGTGAGAGAAAAAAAAGGGAAATTTTTAGGCTTGTAAATCTATGGTTGAGACTCATACTTTTAGGTTTGGATTCGAAGTCGCGTTTGAAATCGACACTTGAATTTTGGAGATTCTTGAATTGAGGAATATTAGAAAGTTAGGATTTTTGAAATATGAAGGAGTAGAATATTAGACTTGACTTTTGATGCAAAAAATTTTGAGGACAAAATTTATTTAAGGGGGAGGATGTAACACATGGACCCAGCCAAGCCCGCTTTACAAAAAAAATTTGGGTCTAAAGGTATGAAAAGCCCATTTGGAATTATGAGTAAAATATTTGGAAGAGTATAGGCCTAAGATTTTATTTCGGCGGATATCGAATTTTTATTGGGCTTGCTATGTTAGTTAAAACCATTAAATATTTTTGGTTTGGATGGAATCTTGGTATGGCCAAGGAATTTTTGGAACTGGTATTTTTCTTTTAAGGATTAGATGTGGCCAAATACTTGGATTCGGCTAAAAGCCCAAGCCGTGTGAACCATTGCTAGACTTCTTTTCATGCACGGTGTTGATCACGACTCACGTCTGTTCTTCACTGCATGCACGACTTCATTGCATCCATTTCCTTCGCATGCATGTTTGTCCCGCTAGAGTTATCAACAACACCATATATCTTCACAAGTTTCATTTCACAGATCATGTCTAGCCTTCTTACTAGATACACGTCTCTTTCCCTAGGGTTTATTTTTGGTTCTCTATCATCTATATATACATATGGTTAGATCTCCTACATGAAGAAACCTCAAGCCTCAACCTCCCTCTTCGTTCACAACATCCTAAAAACCAAAGCCCCACGAGAAACTGCACAACCACCACCAACGGGCAGTCCCACTACCAAGCTTTTCTACGTTGTAACCCACATGGCAGGCCCTTGCACGACGGAAGACACTAGCCCACCGCCCAGCCCCACAAGAAACTGACAACCACCTTGGCCGAGTTGCACCGTAGCCCTCCTTTTCACCATAGAAAACCATAGAAATAGCCTCGGATGGAAACAGCCCAGCCTCCATCTACCCAAGCCACCCCAAGTCCGTCGTTCTGCATTCTTAAAATGGCTCATGTTTGCATACTAGTATATGTTCTCTACTTACTAAGTTGTTGATAACTCACCCCTTTCAGATAATCTTGATGGTTCTGCTGGAGAGCAAGAGTAGGTAGTGTTAGAGGTGTTTGATGTTCGTAGAGGAATAAGTATCCGAGAATACAAGTTACTTACTTGAGAGTTATAGTTAGTAAATTGATTATTTTCGGTTATTTTGATATAATGAGTTAAAGATATTTTCGAGTCTTTGGGAAGTTTTTAATTTATTTCATTTAGGTATTTTCTGTGGTATCATGGTGGATGAACATACATTTTTTTTTGAATAAATGAGTTTATATTTTATGAGGAATTTAGAGTATATAAATATGTTATTGGATATGATTTTAAGTTACAAGAGATAACTCTTTGGACCTACAAGAATGAGACGTTACAATATTTTTTTAGGTCTTTGTCACGAGGTAAGTAGTGTAGGCTCTTATTCGTCCTGTGCCAGACTCTGATACCATGAAAAAATTCATGGGCCTAACTCATCTCATAAAACGGCTTCAACAAGAGATATTATTCATTCCTTATAAACATACCCAAGACCTTGTCCACAAGCAATGTGAGATTATTTCTCAACATGTTAAGAATTTTTTCTACCGAACCAAATAAAAAACCTACTAATATTATATTCAGTTTATTCCTTATACCTTGTTCCGTTGTTAAAAAATTACCGAAATGTCTCGATCGAGCCTCTCGAGGTTCCCGTATTATTCATTGACAAAACTGAACACAGAAAAGAAAAAAATAAATAATTAAATAAGTGAACGTACTTATATAAACATATATGATTTTGTAGTCGGACCAGATGCAATTAATTACAAATGATATAGTACTAGATACAACATCTGGCCATTTAGAGGAGGCCAAGCAGTAGTACTGCTCCGTCCTCATATATTATATATATTGTTTTTGGTAAGTGCATATCAAGTAATCTCAGATTACTTTCAATTTAAGGATGGACAAGAATGCTCCAAGAACTAAGGCTCACGGAAAGTGTTCTCCCCGCCTAGGGAGGGGCTTGACGTAACGTGTATGGCTACCACAGGGGGTACCCAACCCCCTCCAGCGCTGCAAGCCAGGCAAAGATCGTATGTGGACTTGTAGAGACATAACCCTCAGGCTATCCCTGATGTGGGTATTCCGTTTTGGCAGCCCAAGTATGTGGAAGGTGAGGTTTTCGTACAATTTACGAAGGAAGAATTGGATCGTTCTGCTGTTCCGTTTAGGTTCTCTTTGGTACTGAAGTTCTTGCGGCAAAGGCCTTCTCTGGATCGATTCATAGCAAATGGGGTCTTGATGCGCAACCAGTGGTTTCTGTGATGCGAAAGACGAGAAACGTTTTTGTGAGATTCTCGAATGAAGAAGATTTCCTGAAGGCTCTTTCAAGGGAGAGTTGTGATATTGAAGGGGCTACATACCGGACCTTTCAATGGACAAAAGACTTTAAAGAAGAGGATGAACCAGCGATGGTGCTGGTGTGGATTATGCTACCTGGTCTCCCTCCTATTCTATATCAAGAATCATATTTATGCAATATTGTGGCACCTATTGGTGTCTTCGTGCGAAGAGATAATGCAACACGGTGTGCGACCAGAACCAATGGTGCGATGGTCTGTGTGCTTATGAAGATTGATCAAGATCCAAATTCTTCCATTTGGATTGGGACATCGAGGCACCCTACAAGTATTTTACAGGAGGTGGAGTACGAAACTTTGCTGGCTTTTTGTTCTTGTTGTAAAGTGCAAGGCCATAATTTAAAGACGTGTAAGTCTAAGTTAAAGGATGGAAAAGAGTTCAAGAATTGGAAGAACATTAAATCAAATAGAGTTTGGGTTCCTAAGGAGAAGGAGGAGGAAGATAATGAAAAGATGGATCAGTCTGGAAAGAATGTAGAGGCTGGCACTGTATTGTATTTGCAGAACGGAGAGGATAGCGATCATATGTTAAAGGATGGAAAGTATGAAGGGTTTGTTTCATTGGAGACGGAGACATTGATTAAAGGAAAAGGAAAAATTGATGCTAATGAGTCGGCGGTGGAAGAACCAGGGTCACAGGATACAGAGTTGGTTCCTATTCTTATTGAAAATGAGGTAGAAAAAATGGGGGGTTTGATCGAAGTGGTGGTGGTTTGGAAATTGATATACCAGTCGGAATGGGGAGATGTGTCTAAATCCAATTAAGAATGTGGAGGTTGGTAGAGTAGTAGAACAAATGGAAGAAAATGATAAAATTAGTTTAATGACGGATCCTTTGTTGTTGAATGATCATTCATTACTGAGACTTGTTTCTGATGAGGAGGGGCATGAAAGGGACGTTGAGGGAGGTCCTAGGGCAATGCAAAGTACACAAAATGTAGATGTTTGTGAACCAAATGAGGAGGTGCAGGGGATGGAGGAAGTTTATGAGTTGGACCGGAATATAGAATTAAAGGATGTGTCAGATATAAACATTGGGTTTGATACAGAGGCGGGAGAAAAATTAGAACATTTGGCTAAGGAGAAAATGGTTTTTTCGGATTCTGATATAAGGCAGGAGAAGGATAGTAGTATCAAAGAAATCAAAGTAAGATGCTCCACAAGGGTTAAAAGCAAACCCTCTAGAGTTAATTTATGAATCCCTCATATCTTTTCTGGAATGTCTGAGGTGTTAGTACCTCGAGGCGGCGTTTAAAGCAGTTAGGTTCTAAATTTCGTCCTAAAATTTTGACATTGCGGAACCTATGGTGGATCAAGATCGGATGGTAATTTGGAAGGATAAACTGAACTTTGCTTAATGTTGTTTGAATGGTGTGGTTGGGAGTAAGTTATGGATGTTTTGGTCAGAGGATACTGAATTAACTTTGGTGAGCATGGGAGATCAATACATTTATCTAGTGGTAAAGGAAAGTATGAAAGAGCTCTTTTTAACATTTGTGTATGCGAGATGTTACTATCAAAAGCGTAGGAGATTATGGGAAAGTTTATTGTCTTTCAGCAGTCAGCAGGGTTCATGGATGGTGATTGGAGATTTTAACATCATTCGAAATGATAATGAGAGACGTGGGCATAGGCCAAGACCGGGGATAGCTACCGATGATTTTAATAATAGTATTAAGGGTTGTGGATTGTTGGAGATTCAATCATCTGGTCTGAAATACTCTTGGTGTAATGGTCACTCAGGTCTTAGCAGATCTTGGGTGAAATTGGATAGTGGATTGATGAATGTTTCTGCTATGGAAGTCTTTCAGAATGTCTAATTAAAATATTTAAATAGGTCTTCTTCTGATCACTCCCCTATGTTAATTTCGATGGAGAGGCCTGTAGTGAAGTATGGATTCCCTTCGTTTAAGTTTCAACAAATGTGGATTTCCCATCCATTATTTTTGGATTGTGTTGATAAAGCTTGGGGTGAGGAGGTGTTCGCAGGATCTGGTTTACTTAAGCTTATGATTAAATTAAAGCGTGTTAAGGTAGCACTGAGGGAATGGAATAAGAATGTGTTTGGTCGTACGAAAATACATATTGAAAATCTTCAAAATCGTATTGAGGGGCAGGAACGGGATCTACAGGTAGGGTATTCGGAGCATGTTGAATTAGACTTGGTGGCTTCACAGGTTGAGCTTTCGGCGTGGCTGGATCGTGAGGAGCAGAGATTTGCTTATCAGTCGAAGCTAAGTTGGGTTAAGTCAGGGGAAGCATCGTCAAGATTTTCCTGTGCTATGCGAAGTCGAAAGTCTCTTATTGTTCAGGAAATGAAAATGCAGGATGGATCTATCCTTTCATCGCCAGAGGCTATTCATGATGGGGCTATTGCTCACTTTCAGAATTTTTTAGCAGCAGGGGAGAGTCGGTCTTTGCCTTCTTTGGAGGGGCTGGTTCATGAGGTCATTATACCGGAAGCCAATGATGAGTTACATCAGGCGCCGAGTTCGAATGAA